>JAANDH010000610.1:76565-176371 GCA_011799765.1 Nymphaea thermarum | reverse complement strand
CCATACGTCAATTGCCTGTCCCCATCACTGGGCTGCTATGGCTGAGGAGAGAAACCCACTGCCGCCGCCGCCACCGCCGCCGCTGGGGAGCGAGCATATGGGGACTGTAGCCGTTCTTCCCACAGCCGCCGACATACAGTCGGCGGTCGCCTCTTCAGGTTTTCTTCCGCCCTCTATGAAACACACACATGAATCATGATTGTTCCTTGTTTTCGATTTCTGCATTTCGTTTGTGCGCTATCTACATTGTTCATCGCTAAGCTCCAACAAAAAGTTCATTTGTTTTAGCCCAAGAGAAATATGAAATCTCTGTTTACATCGGCCAGCTTTCGCCGTTGGAAGAAAGGGATGTCATGAACTCGACATCTCACCAACTTCACGACATTAATATGTCACACGTGGTTGCCATTAAAGTTGTTTGAATTCCTCATTTGTCTAAAATAATCTAATATCTTGCTTAATTACATTCGTTATTTTTAGCTCTAAAGAAGTTTTGTATGCCTCAAATCGTAAAATATTGGCCACGCAAATCACATCACACACACATATAACAATAATACAGCAATTCAAATTTTTATTAGTGATAGCCATGTGCCCTTGCATTTGATATGGAATTGCAAGAAAGGAAAAGGAAAAAGGAGGACGAAAAACATTTGTGAATATCAACAAATGCAAGATGCCAAAGGACTAGTGGGGGTTGGTGCAACAGTCGGTCGGTGGCTGATAGGCAGCTAATCTCCGTTTTAAACTCTCATGGCGTTAAGGCTGGGCACCGGGCAGGGTACCTGATGGGTAACAGGTACTTGGCTCGACGAGGCCTGATTTGGTTAGATAAATTGTTTTTAATATTAGTTTTATTAAATATATCTAAATAAGTATGTATATATATATTATTATGATTAATTATATTTATGTATTACTCTATATTAAAAATATATATTTTAATTTAATCGGACCAGGCCCGAGCCGTGGTCACCAGCTATGGCCCAGCTCGAGCCCGACTGTTTATGGAACTAGGCCAGCCCGATGCCCATGCCTATGTGGTGTCAACCTTTTGTGCTGCAAAAAGCAGGTACTGATATGAAAATAGTGCATAACGGGAGGAATGAGGGGAAGGAGGAGCTTCAGCTTACTCGAGCGATGAGATTAGCCTCTTGCTCACCCTAACCCGAAGATGCGAAAGAAATTAGTGGATATGGCTGAGATGATGGCAGACTCAGTTTTTCTATTCTTGTTACATAGTTCTTGGTCCGTAGCAAAGCTAATTCAGTCAGCACAGCCATGTAACTTTGGGATTATTACATCCAATTGCTACCTTTTGTCATATTTTATATACAAGGGGAGAAAGAAAGAGGAATGTGCAGCTCCAAGATCACTTAGTCAAATTCAACTTCAAAAGTATTTTAGACAAAATATCAACATGCTAACATGCATGCATGCTTATGATTATCAATTTAGTAAAAAACATGTTTTAATTCAAGCTGTTTTTGAAATGATAATTCATTTTTCTATTACCATATTGTAGTGCACACTCTATTAGCCATTAACTTTTCTATGATCAAAGTAACACTTTTAAAATACTAAAATTAATTTGACACACACACACACTGCTTGACTCGGCGTTCGATTGAAAACCACTATCGGCCCATCCAAGAAGATCTCAGATTCCAGCAACCAAAACCCCAGCAAAACATCCAGAGGAACCCCCATCGGACTCCCCCGATGATGTCCCAACTGCCTCCCTACAACCTGAGGAAACCCTCCAGGTCCTATTTGGATATGGTTCAAAGTAATGAATCGGATCCATTACCCAAGACCCAATTACAAGGTGAGACAAAGCACAACCCGCTTTGCTAGGTCTAAACAAGAAATCCAAATCCAAAATGCATGAAATGAGGCCAAACCTACTAGAGGTTCAGCCATGTGGCTGGTGATAGGGGCGGTCCCAGAATCTCCTCACGTGCTATATATATATATATATATATATATATATATAAACTAATTTTGTGATTCTGGTATGGGCAACTGTCCACACCAACCGCCATGTGGCTACGCCATTGCCATGAAGCATGATATAACCATTATGCTTCCTTACATATATATATATATATATATATATATATATATATATATATATATATATATATATATATATATATATATATATATATATATATATATATATATATATAAAACTAATTTTGTGTCTCTAGTATGGGCAACTGCCCACACAAACACCATGTGACTACGCCAGCATGATATAACCATTATACTTCCTTACAATTACAAGCCTAGAACAAATGGTAGGTACTTTCAGCATCAGCAGTGCAGAGCACACAATGACTAGCAAGGTGCAAACCCCATTTCTAAGGTTACATTGGATCTGAACCTTATCACAGATGATGACGAACCAAGCATGCAGTCTTATACAAGGAGGGGGGGGGGCATTGTAATGACGCTTATAAGAATTGAATGAGATAAGTATTTCACTATCGTAAAGGCACTATCTGTTTGAATAATCCCAAATATAGTGTTGGATTTGGATTTCAGATCCACTTTAAGCGACTCAGAGTCAGATTTCATTTCTGAAATCCACCTTAAGAAAGAGAAAATAGTAGTTAACCAAAAAAAAGAAGTTTTCCGTAATTTAACCCGAAACTGATTTTAGCATTTGATGTGAAAAATACCAACCTATTCTACGGTCAGCTTTAACTCTGTGGGTTTGTATTCATAGTCACAAATAACATGTCGAAGTTTTAAACGGTAAAGTTTTTCTTGGGTATAATACGGTGAGCTTGAAAAAACTAGAAATAGAAGAAAAATAAAATAAGTGAGAAACTAATAACACAAACATCAAAAGATAAGTAGACATGCAACAAATAAAAAATAATAATAAAACTGTTTGGCATTGAAAAAATGAAAAAAAGGTGTTCAAAATGTGTTTTTTTCATTTTTAAAGTTTGAAAAAAACATGTTTTTTTTTAGTTTTAAACGGCAATTTAATTTATGGTATTTTTTTGAAAAAAGGCATTCTTTGTGACTATGGCTTGTATGTAAGATTTCTTCAATTAGTGCTCCTCCGTCAGAAACTACATTTAGCTGCACCACCAGATAGAGACATAACTTAACATATATATATATATATATATATATATAGCATGGCACTACTAATAATGGTTTTTAGGTATTTAGTCATCCGACAACATCCAGCAGCCGGCTAGTTTCAATTCTTCCGGCCCTTGTTATGCTCTCTTCTAGTTTGCCAACTATTTGAAAGACTATCTAAACCAGTTCCATACTTATCAACATCTTAGTTATGTATTTTAAACAAACTCAAAGTTAGATCCATGTGATCGAATATCGATGGCCAACGCGCATGAGTTGCTCACTGCTGCATTAATTGTTCAAGTTGGCTGATGAAGAAAACGAGCAGTAGAGATTTAATTCAGTCGACATTAATTAGTCGGCCGTGGAAGTAAGTCTGGAACGAACTCCTTCATAAATGGCACCTTCGCCTTCCCATCAGGTAGTTGCTGGTTGCAACTTCTGATCAGCCACCTACAGTGGCGTGTTCTTTCTGCATTTGCATCGTGCTTTCAAAATCAAACACTGTGGTTTTCTTTCCTTTTCATTCCGGGGAACTCAAAGTCGTGGTCGGGGAAATCCAATGCAAAATTATGCTGATTCAACTACTTCAATGACCATTTAAGCGTTGCCATCTATATTTTTTGTTTTGTATATCCGATCGCTCATTAAGTTTCTGTTCTGTTGATATAAATACAAAAACACGACGATTCAGCGACGGTCAGAAAACATCGGTAAACGAGGAAGCAGCGCACTGGTTGTCAGTGAAACCTATCACCAAGACTTCCAGTGGCACACGTTGCTGCGTGCGTTGGTGAAAGTATTATGATAGCTTTCACTTGTGCAAGAAGGATGTCAGTAAAAGTGTTATTACCGACATTCACGGACGGACAACAACATGTTGACGAAAGAGACCTTAAACTGACGCACAGACCGGACGTTTGGTAATGCTTGGCTGGAAAACACTTACACTGACGCGAGCTTTAGTACGTGTTGGTGAAAAGGTAACTTTTACCAATGTTCACCCGGCCGCCGTCGTTAAAAGTTTAATTTTAACGACATTTCCCCGCACTTAAAGACTGACTTTCATGGGCGTTTAGCGCGGATGTCGGTGAAACTCGACCCTCACTTTCAACACATCCTCTACGTTGGCGAAAATACACTTTGGCCACTTTTCCACATGTCTATTTATGTCACCAGGGTGCGGCAACCCTAGTAACACAGTGTCGATTCGGGTGAGGGTGCGACCCATATTCGCACCCAACCCGCACCATGTTAATTTGAGTTTATTTTTTTTGTTTTTTAATAAATTTGATATTATTAATATATAATAATAATAATAACTATTCTTGCCGCACCGCCGCACCTAAATTTTTTGAGATGTGTCGCGCTGGCACCCGCACTCGTACCCGCACCCCGCATCTTGGTGACATAGATGTCGACGAATCATAGTTTTCTTTTTTTTGTGGTGTATGTACATCTTGTCATTGCTAAAAAAAATGTGTTAAATATGAACATATACTGTATATCCATTGTTCCAATCAATACACGATGGGATACAATGAATTTTATGAATTGTACATCATCCGTGAGCATCATAAGATCATGGAAAACATGCATGAACTCTCCTTCTTACACCATTTGCATGCATCAAAGTTTTGAGACTAGGTATGTCCATGGATCTGGCTCAAATTGGATATATCCTTGCAAACAGTATCCACTTTTTAGATATTCACATGTTCGGATTCAAACACAAATAAAGAAAAGTCATATATGAATAAGAATCTGAATCTGAAATCTGATTTTACATTTTATATCTGAATCCAACTTTTGAACAAGAGCATTGAATATAAGATATTTATTTAAAAACTAAATCTGATATGAATAAGATTGAATGTCATTTCTTTGATCTGAATCTGATTGGATGTCGTTTCTTAAATTTAAATCTGAACTAATTTTTTGTCGGACATTGGATCCATATCAAATATATTTCTTAAAATTGAATCAGACCTAATTTCTTAACTGAGTATTAGATATTTTTTCGTATTCATTTTTTTTGGAATAATTCAGTCGGATATCAAATCCAAATCTCATATATATATATATATATATATATATATATATATATATATATATATATATATATATATATATATATATATATATATATATATATATATATATATATATATATATATATATATATATATATATATATATATATATATATATAGTGGGTGAATGATACTCTCATTAAATAGAGTCAACCAACCATCAACCATCTAATTAAGACCATCCACATAAAGTAAAAAAAATGGTTAAGAGAAAAACAAGAAGGAAAATTTGTAAACTAATATTAGACGATGAAAATTTCTGTTTTTTTCTCTTAATTTTTCTTTTAATCGTTCATCATGCTGAATCAAACGATACGGATTAGATGATAGGGTGACCCTTAAAAGATACAGTCACTATTATATATATATATATATATATATATATATGTGTATGTAAAGAATTGTTCTTATAATTTAAATATGGACGTTCATGTATCATGTGACAGTCATGTCAAGGAGATTTCTTTGCAATATTCAAGTGAAAGAGATTCTCAACAACAAACGGCTTGACCCACAACCACATTCATGAATAGCAAGAGAACAAGGTTTGGTTCAAGGCCCCACCCTAAGGAGGCCGCTTACGTAGTTGCCTACGACATTCAACGAAAGGTTGATTGATGCTTCCGTTTCCGTTCTATCTCTTGCTCACTTTTGATATAATTTTTAGTTGCAAAATGAATGCGCATTAAAGTCTATGTTGGTAGTTAGAAAAAGGTTCGAGATTTAAAATTTTGATGTTGTAGATGAAGTTTAATTCTACTGAATTCGCATGTACTTCGTTTCAAAGAGTGATGAATGCCAATATAAATTAGTGTGTGTGCATACATTATAGACTGTCATGTATTTGAATGAAGAAAGAAAATAACCTACTCTAGGTGGTTGAACCAATATATGTCATAAGCAATGAAATTAATGCTTCTTTACCATTGGATTTGGTGGGTTGTTTCATCAATCAGTTTTTTAATTAGTTTAAATTAATCTTTATCCATCCTTCAAATGGAAGAAGGAAACAGCTGCTCCGAGGACCATAGTTTAAACGACACGTCTTCAGTTCGATCGACAAGGAGCTACGTTCTTGTATTATGAAAGAGACGTGGGTTCCTATGACCATGTGCAAGTTGAAGCACTGCTTGGTACCGACGCAGCTCTAAACTGGAAGGGAAAGGAAAAGAAGGCCGATCTAAGATTTGGATCCAACAATTGGTGATGATGATGAGGTTATTTTCTTTAATCTAAAGTCTAGATCCATTGATGATCATGATGAATCGATGATGATGATGCTCATCAACTAATTAATTACTTATTCTATGCCACCTTCGCCATGAGTAAATTATATATATTTGCTGATATACTATATGACTGACATATTGACTTATTTGCTTCACAATTAACCATTATATGTGTATATATGTAATGAAATAAATTTAACCAAATTATCCAACACATAAACATGTGGATATGAGTAATATAAAATCTACGGTGCACCAGCCCATGTCACCATATTGTAGGGTGGGTGCCAGAACGACACATCCAAAAAAATTTAGGTGCGACGGTGCGGTGAAGGTATTTTATTATTATTATTTTTAAAATTTATTATATATATAACAAAATAAACATATTATTACAATTTAAATTTAGTTATTGATGTATATAACATACTTGAATAATTGTATTGCATAAGAAAATATCAAAACAACATATAATGTAAGTAATTTAATAATATGACATTTTAATTAGGCTCAGGTGTGAGTCGGAGCCGCACCAATGTCTGGTGTGCACCCGACTTGATGCGGACTCCGATGCGACAATAAACTACAAGAGGACGGTGACTTAGGCACCAGGACAATAACAGTCACACTCATACGGTTTCCTAGAAGTTGATACATGAGATGTTTATGGGGAACCGAACCCACCACCTGACTGGCAGCGGTGCAGAGTAGCTGATCACATCACATTATGAATTGACTTTTATCGCTGAGCATGAGCATGTGAACATGGATCCACCTATTGCTTTGCATGCCTTGAGTTTTGAATTATGGACCTCAATTATACAATGCCTTTACAGGTTTTCTAATTCAAGATTTAAATTAGTTAAAATATTTTAATTTATTGAAAAAGTGGGAAAATATGACTAGATGCACAGTGTTGTAGCAAGGGGGTTGAACTGCCACCATTAAATAAAATTTATGAAGTTTTTTTAATAGTGGTTAATTTTTCATAAGTTCTACGAGGGCCAAACTTTAATTTTTACAAAATTTAATAGGTAAATTTAAATTTTAAAAAGTTGAGGGGTTGGAAAGGAAAGGGCATGGGCCTGTCGACCCTCAGCCCCTTGATATGGCATTATTGGTGGGCAAACTTATATTGCACCGATATCAATGTGGTAAGTTAAAAGACAAGTTTCTATCACATTTAAGTAAGCTCACCGATTGCTTGGTTTCTGTGAGTGAAGCACGACACTCAAATTAAAGAGTATATTATTGCAACCCGATTCATTTTTAGGTTTGAGCTCATGGTTCGACAGATCCCAACCCGTTTCTTAATAGTTTCGGTTTTAACCCTCAAAAGAGTAGGAACCAGGACAACCATATGCTTAATAACCATCTTTATAAACATTTTGAAGATCCCTCACAATCTTTAATACAAAATTTCTTTTTTTCTCGGTGAACACATCCATGCGTGTGGAACCTTAGGTCCGAGTGTTGATCCGACTCTGATACCACTGTAACAACTCGATCCTCATCTAGGCTTGAGCTCCTGGTTTGATGGATTTCAACCCGCTCTCTAGCAGTTTTGTTTTCAACTCCAAAAAGACTAGGAATCAGGACAACCATCTGTTTAATGAATTTCTTTACAAGTCCTTGAAGATCTCACATAATCTTTAATAAGAGAATAATTTTTTTTTGGTGTTACAACCTCTCACGCTGCTTGCGACGCTTTTTCTAGTAATTGAACGTCCACATAATGAAAATAGAGATAACTTGGTAGTAGTGTTAAATTGTTATCGGGTTCAATATTAAATTATAATTCAAGTTCGAACTTAAATTTCTAAACAAGAATCAAGTGTGGGATCCAAGTTTTACACATAATCAAGTCCAATACTTTATCTTGGATTTAAATTCGAAGTCCGGCTCTTTTTTTAAACAAATTTTTACTGTTCTGGTTACGTAGTATTCAAAAAAAAAAAAGGGAAAAAAATCCTGTTCAGGAACGAATGGCTTCTAGAGTTCCAGAAGGCTCTGAAACGTCACTGTCTGTAAAAGTTTGGAAAAACAGAGAAAAGGGTTCAACAAATACTTAGAGTTTGTTTGAATTCGAAAACTTATTTTCCGTGATCAGGTTATTCAATCCTTTTGAAAAACTAGGATCTCTCAAAAATGGGTTTTCGAGAAAACATGACTTTGCTGTTAAAAACTGTTTTGAAGAAGCCAAAAATCTATTTTGAAGTGTCATCCAAACACTACTTTAAACATTAAAAAGGAGACATAATTTTAACGTAGAAGCTTACTAAAAAATAATTTTACAACTGTCCTACACTATTAGAGATGCTTCATATTAGTTTGATTTTCAAGTTTTAGGTACAAGTTCAAATTGATCGACATCATATAAAAAAATTATAAACTCACCTAATCGAGGTACAATGGAAACACTTCGATGGGTGGTGGTGCGTTCGGGTTGTAATTGGTAGGCCGCTGGTCTCTGGTTTAAGTGGTACGAGCACCTACATGAGAAACAATGCATTAATTGATGCGAATGCAGGTTAATTGGTAGGCCGCTGGTCTCTGGTTTAAGTGGTACGAGGACCTACATGAAAAACAATGCATTAATTGATGCGAATGCAGGTTAATTGGTAGGCCGCTGGTCTCTGGTTTAAGTGGTACGAGCACCTACATGAAAACAATGCATTAATTGATGCGAATGCAGGTTAATTGGTAGGCCGCTGGTCTCTGGTTTAAGTGGTACGAGCACCTGCATGAGAAACAATGCATTAATTGATGCGAATGCAGGTTTTATCCTATGTACCCACATAGCATAAGGTTTTTCGTGCAGAGCAACATGTTTTCCTTTTATTCATCCCGAGGTACAAAGTAAATTAAATCAATGGATTTGAAGTCTGAACTCAATCTTCCCAAATTCAACCTTAAATTTATAGTCATTCACATGTAACAAATTTAAGATTGAGGCTATTGAGATCCTCGAAATTTTTACAAGCAAGCACACTTTTTAATACAGCCTCGAATCTAAGATCGGGTATGATGCTATCAAACGTTACCTTAAGATTGATTTGAAAATCAATGTTAATAAAAGCAAATTTTAAAATCAAACAAAAAAGTTATATACAAGTTTGTTTTAATAAGATGCATTGTGAAAACAGATGTCCACGTTGCCTTTTGATTCTGTTCTCTTATCTGCTTAAGCTTTCTTTGTTAATTTTCTCTTATGTCACTTTTATTTTTTCTATTAAGATCGGTAATGCCTTGTGACTACATTTTGTTTTAATGAATTTTCATTTTTATCAAACTTACAAACTGCTCTTTTCTTATTTTATTAGCTTTTTTTTGAAGATATTAATGCCGTTTACTGAAAGAAAAAAAATTTCAGTGGTAAATGCAACTGAAAAGAAATAATTTAAAAAGTTCAATGTAAGGTTTGAGATGGGTTTGTAAATCGGTTTCAGAGACGACAAAATTCAAATTTTTTTTTTTTTTAAAAAAAAAGAGGAGACAGGGGAAGAGTGGGAGGGGGAATAAATAGGGGGCGGAGGAGGCGGAGGTAGAGCGAACAACTGCCACCCAACACACGAGAGTAGAGGAGAGGAGCGGCGAGTTGCCATATTGAGAGAGAGAGAGAGAGAGAGAGAGAGAGACTGGGAGGGAGAGAGGAAGGAGAATGGAAGGTGGTTGGGTGGTGTTGCTACTCTCTCTTTCTCTCTCTGCATCTCCTCCTCCTCTTCTCTTCTCATCTCTTCTGTGATTTGGTGTCTGTCTGTAGTCTCCTCATTTATAGGGGAGGGACTAAAGGCGGGACAAGAGGGAGGCATTAGGTGGTGCTTCCCTCCTCTTCCTGCTTTCTGTCTTCCTTTTCGGATCCCTCTTTCTCTCCATTTCTCTCTCTTTTTCACATTTCATCGAGGGCGTGAGGCAGAAGGAAATTTGAAGTGGAAAAGAAAGAAGAAGAAGAAGAAGAAGAAGAAGAAGAAGAAGAAGAAGAAGAAGAAGAAGAAGAGCTAGATCTTTCTTGGCATTGTTTCTCTCGGTGTTTTAGGAAAAGGAGGATCCTTAGCAGGAAGAATTAGGTAGCTGCTTCTCTGTCACTTTGGTTTGCCTTTTTCCTCTGTGTCAAAATCTTTGTTTATTTTTTTGATCTACTCGGACGATTTCTTTATGTTCCCCTTCCCCAATGCGTCTCTCAAAGGCAAAAACAAAAGTAAATCCATAATGTTTTGTTTTTTCTTTTGGGTTTTCGATCTTTAGGCTGTCTTTGTTTGTTTCCTCCATTTTTTTTTCTGCTTATCTTTTGAATTTTCAAAAATATTGAAGATCATGCTTTTGCTTAGCAGACTCTAAAATATAGTGCGTTTCATATTTCTTTTTTCAGTTTTTTTTTTTTCTTTTTTGATCTTCCTCTGTTTTAATTTCCATAAATTTCTTGATTTCTTCTCATCGTAGTTCGGGTGTCTCTTAGCTACTCCCGAGTTTTTATACGTTCGTGTTTTAGAGGATGTAACAAAAAAATGTGGGAGAAAGGATATATTTCTCTATGTAAAATTCTTTCTTAATCCACGTTCTTTCTTTCCCCTCCGAGAGGAGTTTCCGTTGAAAAGATCCAGAAAGAGGAGAAAATCATCATTTGGTTGAACCTTTCTGTTTCTTAGGTCTAAAAGGTAACCCTTTTTTTAGTACGAAAGAATCGGTTGTTTAATTATTTTTCTTTTAAGTGCTCATGGAAAAATTGTCGGGAAGGTTTTTCCAGTTTTTCTTTCTTTCTCAAGAGATGCAGGAGTTTTTCAGTTAGCATTTTAGTGAAAATGATGCTATTGTTTTGTGTTCTCCACATTCCGAAGTTTCCTCCTTTCTCGTTGAACAAAAAGCGGCTTTTTGTCCAGCAAAATAGTTCATTTTCGTGTACTTGTTTCATTTTCTGGGAAGCTATTTCCATTATTATCCTATATCATTTACTTCTTCGTGGTCGTTCATGTTTTTTCCTCTCCTCTTTCTCCGGTATGATCTCCAGCTTTTTTGCTGTGTTCTTCTGCAGATAGTGGCCTTCTTGTCCACATTCAACAAGGTTTATCCGGTTTCCTTCGGCCGTGATTCCATTTGTGCTCTCTGATAGTGAATTGAAAACCAAAACCATGGTTGTAGCTGCTGCTGCTGCCATTTTTGCAGCTGCCACTGCCTTGATTTCACCAGATGTCTACCGGTCTAAGCCCAAGGCGGCGCTTGCATCTGGCCCTAACAACTTGAGTACAAACGGGATCAAACTAAAACCAAATGCTGGTGGGATTCAGGTGAAGACAAATGCTCATGCAGCTCCAAAAATCAACGGTAGCAAGGTGGTGTTCACGACAACTGACAATGGCAAGGCTGCAGGTCTGATGGATGAGGATGAGTTTCCTTCTTATTCATCTTCTTCACAGCAAGGGAAAACGATTATCAATCAATTGCCAGATTGGAGTGTGTTGCTCGCTGCGATAACAGCGATGGTTTTAGCTGCGGAGAAGCAATTAATTAATTTCGACTGGAAGCCGAAGAGGCCGGACATGCTGATGGAAACATTCGGGTTTGGGAGAATAGTTCATGATGGATTTGTGTTTAGGCAGAGTTTTCCTATTAGGTCTTATGAAATTGGAGCAGACAGGACGGCTTCCATAGAGACATTGATGAATCATCTACAAGTAAGTGGTAACAGCTCCGTCATAGGCTTGAATTTGGAATGATATTTCTCACCTTTGTACTGCCTATTGAATTACTATCTTGACGAACTAGGAAACATCTCTCAACCATGTCAAGCGCGCCGGACTCTTGGGAGATGGTTTTGGTTCAACACCTGAGATGTCTAGGAGAGGTTTAATATGGGTTGTCACTCGCATGCAGATTGTTGTTGACCGATACCCATCATGGTATGTTTCTTGTGTTATCTATCTTCTGAATTTGGCGACTCTATTTCCAGACAAATAAAACTGGACATGTTGTGCTTTAGATGCTTGCGTCCGTTCTGCATGATGGCCAATAAACAGGGTCTTCTCCATGTTGACAACATTAATCAAAATTTTATATTTTTACACCTCTCATTCTTGATCTTGACCGAAATTGCAATAACATTCTATGAACTTGTTCATGCACACTATGGTGGTTGGGTACAATCACTGAAGCAGTTCAATTCCCATGTTGTGGAATTCACTGAATAATTCTAATGTTTGGACTTTGGCGAGTTATATTAATGCAACTGTGTTCCTCCTTTTCTCAACAAGTTGCTTCACTGATGTAAACTCTGTTTCAATCGCACTTTGATGTTGTAAGTGAGGAACTCTGATGCTTAGGGTTTAATGGGTCCTATATGATCGATCAATAGTTGGTTAGAAGTAGTTGGTTTAATGTCTAACTGTTTGTTCACCTGTGATAGTTTTCAGGCCATTTGATTACTAATGTCTTCCATTCCCCGCGTATGAGTTTGCATGATTTGGGGAAAGCTGGAAGTCGGTGTAGATAGTGGTGGAGTTGTGTTTGTTTACAGGAACATTATTTATATTCCCTTAAAATTAACACATATATAATTATATATATGGTTATCATTTAATATGGGTTGATTCGTGAACGTGATTGTGATGTTGATGTTAGACTTTACTTATGTTTCTTTCCCTGCTCAGAATTGAGCTTTAGTCAAACCATTTAATGCCTTCTTCTTTTTGTTCTTATATTTGTACTTAGATATACCATCCTATTTTTCTAGGTTGGCCACAAATCCCTTGGATGACATAGAACTTGATAAAGTTCGAAGTTGGACATATGCATGTGTGCCTTTCCTTTCTCATTACATATGAACCCTTTCTTCTTGAAATTGTATACATCATTTTTGAATTATAGCTACAAATATCGTTCTCAGGTTTTTATCAGCGAGATTCTTTCTCGCGTATTCTTCGACAAAGCTATCTTTTATGGGCAAATATCAGAGTTTTTTAAAAAAATAAAAAATTCAAAATATTAGGTGAAAATAAAATAAACGAGAAACTAATAAGAAGACATAAAATGTCTTGCTAAAAATAAAACAATGAAACAAAAGTTGACAAATACAAAAACAAAAATGAAAAAATCTTGAAAAAATCACGATAAATTCGCATTAAAATCACGAATGATTCATTTTTAATGTTATTTAAAATATTGCATATTTCTTTCTTTTTTTTTTGCATTTTTTTTCGTTAATATCGCTAACAATATTTGTGGCTTTGGCATTGTGGAGGTGAAATTATTTTTAATTGAAAAAGTGTAATTTGGTTAGATTACAGTTAGATACAGTTAGATTTAATTAGCTTTGTCAATGATTGCCGAGTTGCATCTGCGGTATAGTGATCTATACTGAAATGACTAATGAAAAAGTCCAATAGATCTGAATCTGTTGGTTATTGCTTAGAATATGAAAGCATGAATAAAATTATTGCATTATATTAAATGAAGCACATAGTAGACAAAGTGAAGCGATGATCTCATCTGCAAAACATGTATGTTCTTTTTCCCTTTATTTGGCTGAAGTTAAGTTGCTTCTGTACTTTAGATTTTTAATGAATCATTTCTTTTTTAAAGAGGGTATTTGAGTGCTCTTGATATCTTTCAGGGGTGATATTGTTGAGGTGGATACATGGGTTGGCTCATCAGGAAAGAATGGCATGCGTCGTGATTGGTGTGTACGTGATTGTAACACAGGAGAAACTGTGGCAAGAGCTACCAGGTCTAATATCTTTCGCTCTTGTACTTTGTTACTCATGGATGGATGTTTAGGTCCTTCCTATTAATGGTCAAGCTGGGGCTGGGCAAATTCCTACCAGTATAGAAGGGTACAACATTCCATTCTAAACCATCCTGCAGAGTCTTCACCACTCAAATATTAGAATCTTGGTACTTTGGACTCTGTTGTTTGGATAACTGAAAATTCATCAGCCTTTTTGCCTTTTTTTTTTGTCATAATAATTTCCATCTCTTTCAAGATGCAGCAGCAGCCTTCATTAGCTTCCGTCATTTATACTACCACCTTAGAATAGTCAATGGCTAGATGTTGGGGTTGTGGCTAAGAAACTTTGAAGACTGTCCTGCTTGTTTGATTTCTCAGGCATTCTTGCTGACAACTATGTTGTGTTGCTTCGTTGACTGTAATGCATCAGCAATGCTAATGTTGGCTGAAAGCTGTCAAGGATGATATGGATAATACAGATGTGAATTGTGAAGCATGTTTTTAAGTCACAGACCATACATAGGTTTTCTCATATGGAGACAAGCTTCTCATCTTCTGATCTTTTTTTGGTTCAGTGTCTGGGTGATGATGAATAAAGGTACAAGGAAATTGTCAAAAATGCCAGATGAAGTGAGAGGTGAAATAGGGCCTTATTTCTTTGAGACTGCACCTATCATTGATGAGGATGGTGGGAAATTGCCTAAACTTGATGACACAACTGCAGATGGCGTTCGAACTGGCCTAATGGTAAGCTTGGATTGGCGGCAACCATGTTTTCCCTCCAATTTTGTAGTTCCTCCTTGAGGTACCCATGTTACCCATTGGTGGGCCTAAATTTAGTTATGATATAACTTTGTCATCTCTAATTGCAGCCTCGTTGGTACGATCTTGATGTCAACCAACATGTTAACAATGTCAAATACATAAACTGGATACTTGAGGTAACTCTCTCAGTTGATCTCGGACTCTGAATTTTAAATGTGTTAAAGAGACCTTGGTGGAAAAGCATCTGCCTAGAAAAGTTGCATATCCGTGTAATGTGTAGGTGCAGGCACTGGATTCTTGACGTAGTTTCTGGTTTTATCTGTCTTAATAGTTAATTCCAAAGTTGTGTTCTTCCTTTTCTAATTCTAATTGCATTTTGGACTTCATAATGCTTTTCAATTGGACATCATTTCTTTGGACTTTTCCTCGTTGGGGTGTATGTGTGTGTAGTGTGTGCATCTGCACTATCAAATGACATGAAATTTGTGGTCTCTGAAAAGTTAATTCTGGCCTGCATATCCACCAAGACCTCAACCCTGCTTTTGTCTAGTTTGGTATCCGATGTGGACTGTTGGTCAAACTGATTCTGTACATCTGAGGGTGACGAGCAGTAGCTGTAATTTACAAGCACAAATTTATTTTAATTGAACTAACCATAAGCATGCGAACTTTATGTTTCATGATTTAAAAATCTTGGTTTTTTTGGTTGCACAGATCAGATTTTGTCGGCAGGAAAACCAGACCCTTTACTTTAATTCTTCATGAAACCAGCTTTGTGCCTGAAATTAGATTGATTTTTGAGTTGATTTTGGTTTTTTAATCATGAAGGTCCCATCCATGCAGTTATTGCTGCTTATGGACCTAAACTATATTTAGGATTGCTGCATTTTGGTGTATATGTTACTTGATAGTTCGGAATCCTCGAGTAAAAACTCATAATACTTGTCATACGAATGAAGCTTCCACGTCTATGCAGAAATCCTTCTGTCTGTTGTGTAAATAGGATTTTAGAGGTTGAAACTTGAAAATGTTTGGACTTGTTCTTTAAAGCTTTATGGTCTCTCTCTCTCTTTCTCTGTGTGTGTCTGTTGCTTGTATATATAATAATACATCTTCTGTTTGGCCTTTGTAGAGTGCACCAATATCCATTCTTGAAAGCTATGAGTTGGCGAGTATGACCCTCGAGTATAGGCGGGAATGTGTACGTAACAGCATTGTGCAGTCGCTGACAAGCTTATCTGATAAGGAAACACCCAGTTCTGGTTTGGAGTGCACCCACTTGCTTCGGCTGGAAGATGGGGCTGAGCTTGTACGAGGACGAACTCAATGGAGGCCTAAGCACAAAGGCCCGGATTGAAGCCTGAAGTTGTTCTATTTGTTGGCATGATACAGGTTTTGCTTGCCAGGACTTGCACCTTGGCACGTGTTACTGTAATTTCCATTGCTGTGTAGAATATTTGACCTTGTTATATAATATATATATTTTGCTATTTTTTTTTTTAAATTTTGGAAATCTGTGTAATATTGCAGTTACTGCATTTTATATCAGTATTTTTTCTTGGTGAATTTTTAGAGAGAAGCTTAGAGATTCCATAGCTATCAACAGTGTTTGAATATTCATCCTGAGCAAAGGTCGGGTGCTGTCTCTTAACATGCTTTATGTATTTTAAGCCCTGCGCCGTAACTATATGCGTTATATATACGTAAAACCTCCATCGATTCTCACGTCACGGCAAATACATGATCTTTCTTCATCTCTGTATGTTTTATGCGCTCTTATTTTGCAGTGACTGCAACATCGATCAGAGGACATGGATTGTCCGGTGTTTCAAGATGCGGTAGTCGCTTTGCTACTTAGAATTCAGGCTCAACAAAAAAAAATTGCTACATTTTAAGATGTACCATGGTAACTACCAATTGAGAAAGATGTCGATACTAATGATAACTATTATCAGGTGTCTCATGCCAATGGCAAAGCCTATTTGCACATCAAATTGGATGCTGATAATTGTTTGGTTGTTGCAGTTAGTGACGTGATCCTCTTTGCAATACTTGCGTGTTTCTTTTTTCTTTTCTCAAAGAAGCAGTTCGATCGACTGGGTTACGGTCCACCTGTTAGGTGTGGCAGCTTAAGATCTTAAAGTTGAAGGAAGCGACGCAGATTTGGTGCTTGGGCAACCAATCAGAAAACCAGAATGGCTTAAGCACGTTTTCTGATGACAATGGCGGACGAGTGGGAGTGTCTTTTTCATGCATGATGAAAGTGAAACGAACCAGTTGATTGAAGTCCTCTGAGTTCATATTACTGGTCATCTTCCTGATGGCGTGTGTAAGCAGAATTCTAACAATTCGAGGCGAGAAACTCTACGAGTGGGAGACAACTGTGTTGCTGCTGTTGGTTCCTGCTCTGCAGAGTGGAGTACAGAAGAACAATACCTGTAGGCTTTCGAGGAACCTCTTTGATGGGCAAGTGGAGATTTTGATAATCACGCACAAATGTCATGGAAAAGATTACTTAAGTTCATGATATTTTTAAGCATTCGTAGTGGAATTTAAAACACAAGTAGGACTTGCAAAAATGACGGGATTGGCTTGGGCAGGTATCTAACCGAACCTGTTTGCTAAGTTTGGACAACAAATCTTTGACTTGCATTTTTTGCTACATTTGTCTATGGATACGCGACTATGACAGGCATGTGACGATTCAATCGCCGACGAAAATTAGTCAAAACTGCTTTGTGCTTTGTGTACCGTCTGGTGGCTCACCTAGCATTCATATATTTTTTTCCTGTTATGAATTTGAGATGTATGCGTTGTTCATGTTGTGAACATCTCGCAACAGAACCTAAAGGATAATATATCTTTGATACGCAATTGAACTAAAAAATTAACTAATATTTAAACATATTCAGTAAAGTAAAAGAATCCTCATTTGTCTAGTTGACGTGCATCTTATGGGTACATCGCCCATAGAATGTGTCTATGGTCGATAGATAAGGTCAACAAATATTAATAGAAACGTTCAGATTAGAACTCTGAACGTCAAAATGGAAGCCCATTAGGCGACTTCTAATAAGTCTTTGTCATGGTGCATGTGCTTGATAGAAGGGACATTCTTCACTTCTGGGTGATGCCTCTTATTCGCTTAAGCACGGAAAACTCTAGGCATCTGATGAAAACGGAGGTAAAGAAAGCCAGATCTGTATTGATCAATTTCTGAAAATGGAGGTAAAAAAGTCGGAGATAATAGTACCTTGGCAAAATTGTTCAGGATAAAGTAGCTTGTGGAACTTCGTTAGGGAGTGTTTAGAAATAGAGACGTTAATACAGTGTTCCATAAACCTGTCTAAAAAATCACGGCAGAATCTTTAAGACATATTCATGCAATAAGGTGTCAGTATTCTTATTACCAAACACTTTCTTAGGATGCATAACATTAATCCCCTTGCTAAACTATTGTAAAGGACGCAACTTAAGGTTCTAGATCATTGATTATGTGTCGAAACGCAATAACCTAAGTATTTTGAGTTTTAGTATCCTTTCCAAGTTGTGAAAACTGAAGCCGGAGATTACGTTAAAGTTTGGTAATAAGAGATTCCCTTTTTCTGGGCACAAAATTCCTTGTATTGGTGACGAAGTAGACATTAAGACCATATCCAAATTATCTCAGCTGAAAAATAGCTATTGATGCCTAAAAAGGATGGTTCACAAGAAAATCTCTCTCTCTCTCTCTTGTCTAATTTCTTATCAATATGAATCCCTTAAACAAGTTTGGATGTTGCTTCAATTGAGGGGATGTCAATCGATTGGAATCTGAAATTTCCTTGATCATACCCAATCTATCGGATGTTTACATGTTTGGATTTAAATCTGATTCAAATTTGAATGAAGAAAAGTCTTACTATAACCGAATCCGATTTTTAAATCCATAATTTGAAGTCCAGTCCAAATCTGATTTTAGATTAACATCTGGATCGGAATCTAACTCTTAAATACACAAGCGGATCTGTAATTCTTTGTTTGGATTGATAATAAAAGGACGAGAGCCATCTCCTAGCAGAATTGGATCAGAAATACAAAAGCCCAATCTGAACTTGACAAAACGCATTAGATATTAGATATAGGATACTTATTTGAAACCAAATTCAAATACGAATCCGATCAGATATTTATTTAAAATTGAACCCAAATATGAATATGATAGGATCCCATTTCTTAAATCTTAATCCAACCCTATTACTTAATTTGATTTTAAATTCTTTTCCATATCCAACTTTTTGAAGCAATTTGATATTCGATATGATTCTGATCCATTTACATCCCACTGATCATTGTCACAGACGGCATTGGCACGGTTTGTTTAGGGAAGGAGGATGATCAAATCACCCCACAATGCAAGTTCTTCATGCTTTCATGAAAAATACGAGGGCAAGGTCAATGTCCGAGATGATTATGTTAGATCCGTTCTCAGTTTTTATCTGAAACATATCCGAATCTCATTGCATCACCTTCTGCGCAAGCCTGAGCAGGTATAAAATCTGGGGAATCTTTTGTGCAAGCTTAAGCAGTATAGGATATGGTAGTGGACTTATCATCCACGAAATTTTATGTTGTCTGGAGTGCGACTAAGTCTGACGTCGTAAGTGTGATTTCTTTGTGAGGAAAATGGAATAAGGACAAAAACTATAATTCATAATTTTGCTTAATGATGATAAAAGCTTGATTAGGGGCGCTTCATTATCTCAATGGGCTTTTGTAACCTTACAAAAACTAGATCGTGAACTTCTTATGGCTTGTGATATTGTATAAGAGCATGTGGGTAGTTATAGGTGTCAATCACATGGCATCAACTGGAAGCCATTTAAAAATGTATGGATACCGGAGTACAATTTATCAACGGAAAGCTACTCACCCTCTAATATTTAATTGTCCTTCTAACAGTAACAGCAGGATTGATTTGGCGCTAACAGTGACAACCCCATTGTTGAAGTTGAATCAAGACAGCAATTAACAAAATTGTCATTAAAAATTTTGTCTCCATTCTAATGCTATCATTGTCGTTGCTGCTAGGATCCTTTTCTTTGTCAGAGGTAAACCTTTTTCTACAGCAACCAAACGTGATGACACTTTTCTTGGGGCAAAACTTTTAGGTGAACCAAACCCTGAAGATTCAACTTTACAATTAGTAGGAAACTAGAAGATAAGCTTCTTTTGACACCACTAACGTGCCGAACAATCCATTGCAAAATTTGACTGTCAAGAAACAAAAATAACAACCAAAACCTGCATATTTCACGCAACTAATTCGATGGAAAGGGGGTAGAATATTTTCCTTCAGAGAATATTGATCGTACTTCCATTTCATTGTTGCCAGGGGTCCACAAATACACCTTCTGCAGAGACTTCCAAAATGTTACTCTTTTTCAGTGCTGGCGGGGCCGACCAACACACCCTGTGCAGAGCCTTCCTTGCGTGCACCTTCATCTTGTGATTCGTTGTCACCTTTCTTTATCCTGATCTTGTATTTGGTTTCAAACTCAAGTAATTTCTGCTTCTTTTTCTCCAAGGCTTCGTTAAGCTGAGAAATTACCTCTTTTAATCCCTCCATGTTACGCTGAACAGCAGGCAAGACCTCTTTGATTGTTCTTTCAACCAGCACACCACCAATCATCCGGTAGCACTTTCTTGATGGGTCAAGTGGCTGAATCGCATTAATCACAAGTGAGTGCTCACTAACTTCCATCTCCAGCTCTGTGATCTTTGAGTACAGTTGGTTAATCTCCGACCTCATGACACCATATGCATTAGCAATGGTCTGCTCATTTGTCAGTTCCCTATCTGTACCACCCTTTTCAGCCATGCTGTAACACAAAAAATACATATGAAAAGACAACCATAAGAGGACCACAACACAAGGCTGGCGATACTTTACATGATTCCTTATAAATCCTTATATAATCCAACAAAAAAAATTTTCAACTTTAGGTTAACCAAAAAAACATTTGGCCATAGGTTGAGCCAGTCGCAGGCCTGAATGACTGAACCCATGGAATTCAATAACTCCAAGAAAACTCACAAGAAGCAAAAAGGAAAAAAAAAAATTAATGCTAACCAGACCTAAACCCAAAAGCTTGCAACACAGTATAACTGGGAAAGTCTATATTCACCTTGAAAATAACCTAAAATTAGAAAACTAAAATTTCAGATGGACAAACTTGGATGACCTCATCCACATTTGGTGCAACACATCTTCAAATCAATGTAGAGCTAAGTCACACGGGTACTCCTCTTTAAGAGGAGTACCCTCACGGTACCGGTACAACACCGGTACCGGTATGGCATTGGGTGCGGCGCAGGTACGGTCAATGCAGCACCGGGTACGGTCAACGTACCCGGGGTCATTTTTGACCAATTTTAGACTCGATCAACTTTGACCAAGTCCAAATTTGTTCATTTTGAATTTTAACGTTTTATAATATTTTAAAGTTTTTAATCATTTTCACGTTAAAATCTTCGAAACCCTATTTTTCGTTTCGTCGACTGCCTTCTTCCTCTTCAGTCTTCACCCACGAGCCACGATGCTTCACCAAAGACCGACAAGGGCAGGTGGTGAACGGCGACGGTGGGTGGGGAACGACAATGGCAGGCAGTGTCCATTTCGTATTCGCAAGCAAGCTTGTGACTTCGTCCTCTTGTCAGCTTCTTCCCTTTTCCATCACGACTGCAGGATTCTCTTCTCAGCAGCGCACCGTCTTCTTCACCCTCTCCTCACTCCTCAGGCATGGAACAGAGACTCTCTCTCTCTCTCCCCCTCTATCCGTTTTTTATGCCTGCGATTATCCTTCTCTCTGTCTTTTGCACTTCCTCTCTTCGACACTTTATATGGCTTAATGTTTCTTGACATGGTTGATATGGCTCAATGTTTCCCCTCTTTCGTTTGTACTCTGTTTTCTTTTCTGAGTAAATTTTGAAACAATTTGAGAATTGGCGACATGCAGCCCAGACCCCGTCTAGCTCTGATTATCAGTCCATCTTAAATGCATTTGTTATTCTCATAGAATCTATACTTCTCTTTAATGCATTCTTAAGAAGTGTGAATAGAGAGGACATCTCCCTCCATTCGGAGTTGCAATCTGATGTCTCTTCATTTTCTCCCGATTCTTTGTTTGACTTCTTCGATTCTTTCTTCACTTTTTTCCTCTCTTGTTTTATTGCTTATATGCTGATTTTACATGCTTGATTGTTGCAGTCTATGATTTATGAAATTGAATATGCTGTTTGCAATATATATATATGTGTGTGTGAATATGTTATTGCATTTGAAATTTTTTGACATATATATATATATATATATATATATATATATATATATATATATATATATATATATATATATGTGCGTGTGTGTACGGCCGTACCCCCGCACCCAAGTTTTTTAGAAATGGTCCGTACCCGCACCCGCACCTGCATCCGTACCTATGTGACATAGGTAGCAAGTTATACTCATCCATGGAGGACCAGTGGTCCAGCAGGCAGTCGGTTGAATCAAGGTGCATTTGGGCCTTGGTCTAGATCTTGTTATAGCATGACAGGCTCAAACCCAAATCTTGGAGCAACAGGTTTGACTGATGGCTTCTTCAAGTAGGAATTTTCTCTATCTATTTCACATAGGTACGGGGTGCAGGTATTGATGTGGGTGCGAGTGCAGTAGTTTTTCAAAAACAATTAAATGCAGGTAGGGCGATGATATATATGTATATGTGTGCGTGTAAATATATGTCATTTGTTACATAATTAATTAACTGTTTAATAGTCATATTTATCCATATTTACATATAAACTTTTTGTATTAGAGATAATTTAGTCAAGTGTGCATTTAAAATAATGAATTTTGTCTCCGTTTTGTTGACTGAATCGGATGTGGTATGCAGAAGAAGCACCAGCACCGACACGGGTGTGACACAGGCATGGCAGCCATTTAGGAGCATCCATGTGACAGATCTCCATCTAGAATTGTCATCATGGCATATGACCAATAAGGTCAATTATCTAACTTGTGAAGTAAAGAACATCTATTTTCCAAATGTGTGTGCATGCATGTATGTCTGTATTTCACATGTGAAGTGCTCTGGAGACTCCGAGCTTCTTCCAAGAGAAAGCATTTTAAGGTAACCAATTTCTCATTAGTGACTAATGAGAGGCTTCTTTACCTTTTCTATTTTTCTCATCCTTTCACCTTCAATCTTCCCCACAGTTCTATGTTTTTTGTGTAAAATATCTCTTAGATGAGCAATTAATCCATTTATATCTAGTTGCAATCTTGTTCCCACCTAATTCTATTAACATGTATACTTGTTCTTGTTCTAATAATTCAATTAGCAAAGAGGATATCAACAAAGATAAGTCCTTCCACAAGTGATGCTTGATTCTAGTGCTGAAACAATTTGTACAAAAAACTATCTAATGTCTATGGTACTCATGTATTGCTAGCTAAGAATAGCAGACAATATAATTGGAACCTAAACGGCTAAACCAAAAATTTTGGTGTCTCAGTTACAATGTGCTATGTACAAAAAACCATTCATACTTGTACACAATGATGTAGCAATTACCAGCTTGGAAGATACCTTCAAGTGAATTTTTTCATATATGCAAATTTTCCAATGCAAGATGTACATACTCTTGAGAGAAAAAAGCAACATCAATTGCCATAAGGTTGTCATGCAACAACATTGCAGAATCTCATCAAACAAGCATAGTTGTCGATAAAGCATCCATGCTTCAAGTAAACAAAATAAAACTGAAAAATTGATCCCAAGATTGTTGAGTTTAATTTATTCATCATGGACAAACATTTCATTTGTTTATGCATCATATAAATAGAGATATCACCCCAAACTGTGCCGTTTAATAAAAAGAAGCAAAAAATATACTTCATATTCATTATGCTCATCTGGAAAACTGTGCCTGGAGAAACTATGGTCTTTCATATGCTTTTAAAGTCTGTGACATTATTTTTCTCATCCAAGGAGAGTAACATATATTGCAAGAAAAGAACCTTATATCATAGCCTGCAACTGCTGTGTCTAGATAAAAATGAGCAGCATTAGAAAAGCAAATAAATTGTAAAGTGAATTAAAACATTGATAAAAAAGGTTGCCAAATAAAATAAAGGCGGCATATTGAAAATTAATTCAGAGTTGAAGATCTACTCCTATCCTATGGTTTCTTGCCATCTGGCAGCAGAGTTGAAGATATTCTCTTATCTTATGGTTACAGCCCCACAATTGTGAAGCTTGACAATGTCCACACTCAATGTGTAGGTGTACGTGTAGCATGTTCTGGAGAGTGCATAGGACTATCGTCATTTAGCATTTGGGTGAAACTCTATTGTTCATCAAATTGTAACTCGAAGGATGTAGAGTTCATCCCAAAAGTGCTGACATTGAGTTCATTATCTTCATCCATAAACATGCTGTTGCATGTATTGTTATCATTGCCCGTGGCATGTGAATCACCATATATCTCCATAATTCTTCATAGCACCTCCAGTACTTAGTGTTCTTGTATTTTCTTCTACTAGGGTATTTCTGTAACATGTGATATAGTTAACATTATATGCAAATTAACTGACATACATGTTAGAAATCATTGCTCTATCAACCTTGATATAATCTGCCCAAATGATAGGATCCACATCAATAGTCTTTTTGACAGGATCCCATCCAAACCCACTAGTCTTTAGAATTTCTTTACAATCATTCATTGTTAACGTCGTGTACTTTAGTTTATTTTTGTCTTATCTTTTGTGAACTCTGGCCTGAATTTCTCAAATCCTTTTTCTCTCTATGGCAATGTAGACCTTCGACTTTAAGCCACGACATGATTCCATACTAGGTAATCTAGACTGCTCAACTAAAGCTTGGACTAAGTAGTCCATCTGTGTATTGGTCTACGACAAATCACCCATAGTTGAACTAGATCGAAGGGAACTTTATAGTATAACAAAATACAACACGGTGTCAAAAACATAAATCCACATTTGCATGTAAGCTACTACAACTACCAAAAATTGAACATAATACTCAATATGGTTTCAGTCATGATACGTAATTAACTATGTACATCAAATGGTTTTAGCTCTCACCGATTATAACTGATCAACCTCAAGAAGTCCTCTTCACGTATGAATTCCTGCTCAAGATACAGAAGATGAGCCCAATTATGAACTCATAAAAAACAACCCAAACATATTTGGGATCATTCCAAATTTACTGACCCTGACAAAACCTTTTAAACAGTAATATCAACATGAACAACCAAATTCTTTCTAGACGCAGAATAATGTATTGTTTTAACACAGTTCAATGCATAATGAGTATAAAACAAACCAAGTCTTCTGCTGTTGCATCAATACTAGCATTCAGAAATGAACAAACAAAAATAAACAACTAAAGAGATAACAATATCAACCAAAAGATATTACTAAGGCACTTCCAAAAAGCGGACACCAAATCCAAATGAAACGGCCCTGATCTACAGCACCCTTTCAGATAGATTTGAGTGTGAGAAGGATTGACGGAGGGCCACCGCTGGCCCTCAAGCATAGAAAGCGAAGGAGAGAGCCAGCAGTCCTTCGATGGAGGGGATAAAGATAGAAAGAGAAAGACAGAGAGAGGGGGCGAGGGTTGCCGGCCGGCTGTTCCCAGTCGCCGCCCCTCAATCTGGAGAGAAAGATACCTACATGGTGCTGGCGCAAGAGAATGGAGCGTGAGACGAAGGAACACCAGAGGCGCAGCAGATGTTGAGAGGGAGACAACGGCACAACAAAGGCGTGAAGAGGGAGAATGCTGTGAAGCTGAAATCTAAAACCGGTGGGAGGAAGAGGAAGGGAGGGAGGGAGAAGGGAATGGGAGCGCCCGCCGATGGGAAAGAGAAGGGGCGGCGACTGTTCGGTTTCCCCAAAAACCAGAGAGAGAGAGAGAGAGAGAGAGAGAGAGAGAGAGAGAGCGAGAGAGAAATCGAGAGAGAGCAGAGAGACTACCTTGCGACGGTGGTTCCTGGAGATTCGGTGGTGGTTCTTTTCACTGCCGGAATGTGGTGGTGGACCTCAACAGTTGCAGCGATGATAGGCGTAGAGGCGGCTGGTGCGTGAGATCGCGCGAAACATAAAGAACAGGAAGCGAAAGATTACCTGCGCCACTGGACCCGGGTCACTGCCCCGCAGACCCGCAATCTTCCACTGATCCGACGAAAAATTTCACCTCTGCCGTCTTCCGGCTCTGGCGACGTGCCGACTCTGTTGTCTGTTCGCCTCCGTCGCCCTTCGCGGCATCGCCCGATCAACTGTTTCCCTTGGGCGTCCACTCCCCATCGCTGCTCCCTGCGTGAGTCTCTCTCTCTCTCTCTCTCTCGATTTGGGGATTTTGGTTTGCCCCTTCCCTATGGGGGTTTTTTATTTCGGCATTTTCATTTACCGGTTTTGATTGCGGATTTAGGCTTTTTGTGGGTGTTTTGTTTAGGCATTGATTTTGGGTTTCGACTGCTGTACATATTTCATTCGTGACTACTTCGTCGCTTCTGTAAGAATGGAAATTCAGTCTCGTCTGGTGCTTTCCTTGGACAGTTGCTCACTTGCCTTTCAGTTTGATTGCGGCTCCTCTCCTTGAAGTGTTCTAATAAAAATTCATCTTTCATCTTCTACGAGAAAAGCTTTTTTGTTTTTTTCGTTAATCAACTCTCAGCTAGCTTCGGTGGTCCAGTTTTCTATCTTCTGATGTAATCGACACTCTGAAAACAACATTTCCGTCTGTGCATTTGTAGAGTTTGCAAGTCTTGATCATGATCCTATTGACAGATTTTCTATCTTCTGATGTAATCGACACTCTGAAAACAACATTTCCGTCTGTGCATTTATAGAGTTTGCAAGTCTTGATCATTATCCTATTGACAGATTATTGGAAAATGTGTAAGTGCGTCAATTTTATGAATTACGGTCTTTATATGAACATGTTGGCTTGCTGATGCTTATATTTTGAAACAAATTTTCTTGGTTTCCTTCAATAAGTTTCTACTAATTGTTAATGGATGCAATTTCACTGTATTTGTTATTTCTTGGCTCCGGGTATTCCAATATTAATTCCTCATGGGAAAGCGAGTCCTTTATTTTACATCCTAAAATATGTTTAATTTTCTGTTTGGTTGTGAGCGTTGTGCTTTAAATGTTCAAGCACTTCAGTGTACCCAAACATGCTGGCTTGATTGTAGGCTGCAACTTAGTTACTTCCATGCATAATGACATTTACATTACGTGTTAACATGTTGGGTAGGTGGCATCAGTTCTCACTGCTTGCCCCTCACAAGTACTGATGAGTTTGTATCTGTTGTAGTTTCTCAGTCTCCATGCGAAACGACCAATATTTTTTTTTAGTTTATTTTAATTTGTAAGTTTTCTATTTACTATTAGTTAGTGTCCACAGCCAAAAATTTCTGGCTCTTCACTTGTTTTTTGCATGAAAAATTTATCCATTCCCGAAAAGTAGGCCCTTTCAAATTTTTGTTCATCTGAATCACCGAGAGAGAGAGAGAGAGAGAGAGAGAGAGAGAGAGAGAGAGAGAGAGAGAGAGAGAGAGAGAGAGATGGCGTTCGTCTTGGAGTTTGCGGAGAACCTGATACGATGAATAATGGAGGACCCTGAGGAGAGGGACTGGAAGGACATTAGAACAGGGAGCACATCGATGCATTGAAGGCTTGGTGCGAGAAGATCAAAGAGATGTGGGCGCTGCCCATCAGGCCCTACTGGTTCTGGACTTTCGAGCGCCACAACACGCAGCTCGCCCGTGAATACCCAGATAAGCAATGCTACTGGACGCCCCGACCCTTATGATGACTTCCTCCTCGACAACCCCAAGTAGTCTCACCTCTTAGTCTGCCTCCCTGTCTCATTGGCTCGCGTTGTTCAGGTGAAAGATTCAGTTCTCGAATTTGTCATTCTGATGCTGGTCCCATTTAATTGTTTTGTAGGTCTAAGATATTTGTGGATGGTTTCTTATCACTATTCTGGCGATCCCTACTGAACTAGAGCGATATCATTGATGGGTTATCCTAGTTGCTGGTGTTGAGACAAACAATAGGTTTGTGGTTGGGAGTACTTAGTGTTCTCTCTCTGTGTGTTGTAACTTGTAACTTTTCTCCTCCAATCCGGGGAGAGAATTTTTGTGGGTAGTAATTGGTAAGATGCACTATGCAGGTAAGATATTGCTAAGATTTTTGTTTTGCGTGGAAGGATTTATGGTTCATGATGGTGCACTTACTATCCTGCGTTTGGTTTGTAAAATTGCATAATCATGTGCTTTTGGTTTGTTTTGTCATTGTTCTGTATTTGCTATAGGCTTGCTTTGAAGAGCATGGTATAATTAATCCTGATGAGACCTTTGATCTTGGACTAAATTCAACTGATCATGCATGATGTTGAGCTTGACCTGACTAGTCTTCTTCCATTTTTTTATTTTATGGACAATAAATTCAAAAGGTTGGAAGAAGAAAAGAAGAAAGAGTAGTGTATCACAGAAAAACCAAGGTGAAGGAAGCCAACTATGAGCATTGGAGTAAAGAAAGGTACAACAGGACTCAGGAAGAGGCTGTATGTTGGGCCTCTTATACTATGTGATCTGTCCTTTTTATTGAAGTGCGTTGCAGCATGGTGAAGAAACAGCATCTGTTTTGCAACTGTTTGGATCCCTTCTTGGTGGACTGCACCGTTTAGGATCAGACTAGTAGATAAAAAGGTTGATCTGCTGTTTTTGTTCTGTGTATTGATGTTGCATGAAAAGTCATTCAAAGGTTTTCTCTATTCTCAGCACATCCTAATTGGTGACCGTTATTTGAATTGTATACTCTATCTGCTAGTCATGGTTAACTCTTCTTTGATTATGCTCCCACTAATACTATTGCAACTTTTCTGCTTAATTTAGGGTGCTCTAAGTCTTGTTCATGTATATTTCATCATCAAATAAAGTTTCTTAGATGTGTGGATTGGCTTAAGTAACGTCAAACAGCTAGTTTTTGTGACATGGTCACAGTAGGTTTTGTGAAAAGATAAAACAAACAGCTAGTTTTTGTGAATTTTGAGAGAGCATGTTTATATATGAAGTGGGTAAGTAGGCCTTTGGAGGACATGGAAATGAATATCCACTGTTTGACAATGCGACTAGCTTGGTTATATGCATGCAAATGCAAAGCGGTTACAAGTAGAGCAGATGTTTAGGTCCAATTTGTGTAGGCTTATACATTGATTCTCAAATCAGTGATCTCTAGGTGATGACAAAGAACACAAAGGAAATGAAATAATAATCCTTCTCACGTTGGTCTTTGTTTTGCGCGTAACGAGGTCAGGCCGAATGTAGGTTTTAAACCACAAACTCAGCATTTTTACATCTTTTGACGGTCCTTCTTGAGCACATCTAATGCTTTTCAGATCATTCCAAACCTCTGCAAGCATCTTTCCTTCTGAATGCTTTCTTCAACATAAGCACAAATATATCTAGTTTTCCAAATGTTCCAGGCTATCAATGGAAGCAGTGATTTCCACGCTTCTTTAGCCCATTTTTCTTTAAATTTCCATTGCCACCACCATAAGATCAGTTTTTTAGTTAAACTGATGTGAGCTATTGACACACTAAATCTGTGCATTATAGCTTTTGATGCTTTTTCCACTTCCTGACACCCCCACATAATATGAAAATTAAATTCTGAACTCTTCTTGCGCAGAAAACATTTGTTGGCCAGAGAAATGCCAGCTCTTTTAAGTCGACCCTGAGTGCATAATCGACTGTCAAGAGCCAAATAAAGAACCCATTTGGCTCTCAGTGGGTCTTGATTGTTCCATATTCGAATACATCATAGGTCCTCAGGCTTCTTTACTCACATTTGGTTATAACTCTCATTTCTGGGCATCTTATATGCATCCACAGATCCCCCCATCATTTTATTTAATGTTCTCAAACGCGTGATTAATCCAAGGATTTTTCAATTTATCCCTCAATCGCAATGGAAAGTTAGCCTCTAAAAGGTACGCGCAAGTGTTGAAGAAAGGCTTGACATGCTGAAAGCGTCTTCTGTCCACTAGATATGCCACTATTCCCCAGCCCCAGTTGTCCACCATGGTCGGATGTGCTGTCCGTTCCTCAATTCCCAGCACAGAAGATGCCCCACTCATCCCTACCCCATAAGATGTTCTTCCAGCCCCATGAATCAGATCCCTTCCTTTTGTAGGTCCACAAGCTATCAAAGTTCACATATTTTTTCCTCACTAACTTAGCGCACATAGAGTCTGATTTCAAGTTTTTTAAAGCATTGAAGATCACATTGGCCATATGTAAGACTGACAGATTTTTCAGGTCAATGCCTCCTTCCACAACCGGATCACATGGGTTCGTTTTTCTAATTCAAGATTTTTTGGTGGAAATTTTACAGGTATTAGCAAAATGACTTCTGTCAAATATGTGCAAAGTCCAGGATGCCACCTTTTTCCTTAGGAGTATGCTGTAATGTATACTACACAAGTCGTCGAGGGTAGATGTTTTCATATGCTGATCACATTTTCAAAGGGATTTGACGTCTTCTCTTCGCTCATAGGTGGCAGTGGTCAGTCTTCAAAATGCAACAGTGGCTGGTAGTCCGTCAATTTTTGAAGGGTTCGTGCAACAAACTGGCTGGGCAGCCAGTTTTCGTTTTGAATTCCTGGATGTCAACTCTTTATGCTACAAAAAATTAGGCTATCAATGCGCAAACTGGAATGCAGTGCACTTCAAAGCACCACAACAGGCCATGTATACTAGGAGAATGAAGGGTTGAGGGGGACTTTGGCCTTCGTCCGAGCAGTGAAATTCCGCAATTCACTTGGAGCCGGGCCGTGAGTTTAACCAGATCACCTGGAAAATAGTTCCAATTTGCCTTCATATGAATCAGGAATATGTGTAATGATGCAGTGACGAATCCAGAAGGCCAGTGTTCTGTCCAGCCTGTGTCTGCTGCAGTCAGGCTCTTGGAGGAGATTACTCTAGATGCGCTTCTCCCATCGCCTCCCAAAACCAGAAGCCATGACAATATGCAGCGGAATACAGGGCAGTCGTTCCAGGCTGCTTGCTACTTGCCCACTTCCTGTTTTATTTTCTTCGAGATGTTGAGAGTGTGCAATCATATGAACAAGTAACTCACATATAATATGAATATGAAAGCGGAGATAGCTGTAGTCGTTCTTGTAGGTTTCTTTTGATTTTGGAATATGGTTGATGCCTATGTCAGCTTGAGAAGGTGATCAAGTTTCCTGCCACAATAGCCCTACTTATGCATAGAAAACATGGGTTAGTGGTTTTATTTTGTCGACAAGCAAGTGAAGATGAGTCGTGGTCCTGGTCTTTCTTTCACTGAGCCAGTGAGTCTTTTCAACACGGTATAGCCGCAGCTTGGGAAAAGAGTATTGCTATGATCTTTTCCGGACCTCTCGTAAAACTTTTAATGGAAGTTTGTCTGGCAAGGGCGTTTGCTAGAGATGATAAACTTTTCAGGTGTACTGGACAGGTGAAATTGCATCCACTCGTGCACCCCGCGTGCTTCAAAAACGGTGAAATTCCTCTTGGAAAATTTCACCCACGTTACGAGATAACTGAAAACTTTATCATCATACAAAATCAGGTTCTTCTACTTCTTATACAACCTTTCATCCGCCGCATGCATGAAATAATTTACTGCAAGCTTTTTTGATGCCATCATGCGCCCCCTGTTTGTGTACCTATTCCTCTCCCACAGTTGAAGTCTTATCGTTTGCTTTGACCATCTTCAGGAAACCCACCATAAAGCGTAGGAAAATTTGGCTATGGGATAAGATGAAAAAAATGGCAGAACAAAGTGCACAAGTGGAAAAGGAAAAATGTCAAATGAGCAAATTATGCACCAATAGCTAGGAATATGGTACTTAGTATACTAAATAATATTCCTTTCTGTATTATGTCAAACTTTATGAAAACCAGAAGAGTGATGGTTCGAATATGTTAGGGTGCCTATAACAAGGTACATATACCAAGTGGTATTGGAGTTCTATTCTGGATCACTAATCACCAAATCAGAAACATCCGCACTAATCAGCCGTGAAGGATGAGCTCCCAAGCTTTTTTCAAAACATCATAAACGGTAAATAAAACCCAATTACGTCACAACTTTTGAAAACTGGGAAACCAGAAACAAGGCATCGTCAAGTCACCTCTTATGTCAGCTTCATCACGTACATAAAACATGATATGATGGTGGTATCTCCACAATCAAGAAAATAGCCCTTACTATACGCAGAAGGATCCAGCAAACATGTTTGAGGTATTTATCACATTTGACAGGAAGTGCCAACATAAAAATAATGTTTCAAAATTTTACATCGGTAGTCCATGTGCCCTGCACAGTAGGATGTTTTGTGAGATGCCTGGTCTTCAACTTGACCACTTTCCTTCCTAATGCATTTCTTAGACTGGTTGCATACTGCATTATATCTTCAGGAGTCATATTCTTAATACATATAACTCGTTCGTTTTTGTTTCCTGCAAGAAATTAAAATTCAAATGTTATACGTTAAAAGTTAAAACATATTGTTCATTAAAATGCAGTTGCCAACTGCTTTGCATTCGCGTAAATTAAAAAAAAAAAGTAGCAACTACCCCAATTCTGTTTTCTTTCATGGAAAAGAAAAAAAAAAAAAAACTAAGGAAATACAACTTGCACTCAAATAAGGGAAGGTTCGAAAGTCTTACTGAAGAAGCCCTTCAGGTGTGGATGCTGACCACGAATCAGCTCAGTAACTACTTCTAGCTGAGGGTTACTTTCTTTGAATGCTGGCAAATGGGATTCCATGCATGCCCTGCAACCTCATTGCACCCATACTTTCACAGAGAGTTGCTTAACGTTGTCTAACGAATTACAGAAAACTCAAGCACTTCACCGCAAAGGAAAATAGCCAATTTCTAATACTATAACAAGCAAAATGATAACCAAGTTGATATTCTGGGAAAAAGGCTAAGAGATCCCATATGGACCTAAAGGAAACCCAAGATTCATGGGATACAGCAGGAATGATTGAATAAGCTGGCTTGCAGACAGTGGCATATCTAGAACTGACATACGTAAAAAAATTGTATTTGTTATATACGTTTTTGCCTCCCATTTCAGGACAAACGTAATTGGTGTTGGTCAAGCCAAATCTGTATAGACCACCCAGTTATTGAAGAAAATAAGCCCTGCCAAAAGTTCCATCGTGCAAGTTATCTAGATTTTCCTCCTGAAGTCTCCACCTGTTCAATTGGTTTCATAATTGCAATGACAACCAGCAGCATGAGATTGTGGAAGATCAGTTTCACATTCTTCTTTGGTGACCTGATTGTAGTTATGAGGGCGACAGTCAAAACTGAATTTTTGAAAAACAGCATTTTTAGAAAGGAGTGCTTTTACATGTGTCATCCGAACACAGAAACCGAGCTTCAAAAACTGATTATAGAACCAAATTTTAACAAAACCTAATTTTCACAAAAAGATGTTTTTTAAGGGTGTCATCTAAACGGTACCATATAGTCATTTCAAACCTCCAAGCAGTATGGAGCTTATGATATATGGCATATAACTTGTGATATACAATCTAAATTCACCAAAATCGAAATGCACATGCAAAACAACTAAAGGATAATTTTAGAAATTTTATTGTATTAATTCAAAATAGCAGGGCCATGCAAGAGAAAACGTCATGTATTATGTCTTCCACAGAGGCTAAATTCCTCTAACTACTCCCGTAATACGGCATATATTACCATCTCACTGGGACGGCTATAATGGTGATTAACAATTTAACGGATAAATTGTTCCTTATAACCTTAATTAAACAGACATCAACGACAGAAAAAATGTTGCCTCAGAAAATGTTTTGAGAATGAATAACTCATACACTCAAATTATACAACAATGATGCATATTCTCTTAGTCTCCATATTGTAAAATCATACTTCACTGATAAGATACAAATTTAGGCCAGTCAATCTACCAACAGAAGCCCTTTGACTTAAATTTAAGTAAGAACAATTATTTCGCTAGGTCCATGGGAAGAAAGAAGCAAGAAAACTTGTTTCACAGCCACTCTCCTCAGGCTCACTAGTTCGCCGTTGGCATGATATGAAACTGACACTGCAGGACACTTCATGAGCAAGAATATACCAGTGTATGAGACAGTTGAGAGTGCCATTAACTATTGTTTGTTTCTTTGTTATCCTTCATGCTAGATTGTATGGTTGTTTCAAGATCATGTAGCTAACTCTATGACCAAAAATATTACGTACACATTCCAATCAGAAAGAAGTGATAAACAATAGAGTGACTTATGCAGGCTACAAATTAAAAAAAACAGCATCGCATCAAAATGGATCACCTTATTCCTCGACTGCTTCCACCCCAGTCACAGTAGCTCACAACAAGCTTTTTCAGCTGCCAAACCCCTCTCAATGCCATTCGACCTCTTGAACTATTCTTGAAGACAAAAAGTTAAAAAAGTCTGTTTACCACGGGAAAAAATCTATAGTTAAGGATTCGCTTAATGCAGTCAAATACAGGCGAACTTTTCTAAAGGGGCTCTGTAAGAAAAAAGGACCTAACGGTCCTAACCCCTCACTACTCAGGAACAGCAGAAAATTCAGAAGATCATGAACTTTGAAAAGAAAAAAGTAAAAACAGTTGAAAATTTAGATTGTTTTGCTTTATTGTCATATAAACAATCACATAGACATACAAAAGGATGGAAGAAGACCAGGATCGTGAGGGTAACAGAAACTCAATTAAAGAACCCCTTAAAAGATCACCAGCCATGTAAAGGAGCAAACTAAGTCCTATCAGGCTCTCAAGGAAGCTCAAAACACGGTGCCAAAGATTAAGAGAGAGCTTCATGTCGAATTGACTAAACCATCGCTAACTCTAAGAAAACCAACCCAGCAAACCCTTTTCTTCGAATAGCAATTTGGGGACAAGAAGAAACCCATCAATTTTCCTCGGAAATCCCACACAAGAACGAGTTCATAACACAATGAGCTAGAAACACAATCGCAGAGACGAGTAAACCCATCAAATTAATTCCTTGAAAAGCCACAAACACAATCAAGCATCAACCATTAGTTCATTGCTAGACAGTAGACACAGAATGAGCTAGAAACGACAAACCAGTTCGTTGCCGGCAGATGGAGAATGAGAGAGATTAACACCGCCCCGTTCTCATAAAGAAAATGAGAAAGAGAGAGAGGTAGGGAGGCCTTTGACGCTCCGATCAACCTCGCTCCCGTAGAGTTGCTTTGGCAAACTTTGTTGCTCTAGCCACCTGTGCAGTTCTTAGTTCAAGAGGAAGCAGCCATGGAGTGGTAACTGGCAAGGGCGTCGTCAGGCCGAAGGTCGATCGGGCGGTCAAGTTTTACCTAGTTGTTCGATTTTAGGTTTTAACGTCCACGGAGGAAGGGGTTGATTAACCGGATATTAAATTTTTAACTGTTCGATGGAACAGACTCATTTGACGAGTATTTCATCCTGGTTGATATTGATAACAGAGCTGAATTTCTCCTATCGCATTTTATCTTGGTATCATTCTTATCATGCTTTTTAACTTACACGACAGCGGCTTATCATTTGTACAGTTATGAAACTAGAAAAATTAGATGGAAGAGTACTCATTTTATACATACTCATATGTGAAGGGGCAACTATATATTTATAAACATAAATATTAAAATTGCTAATGTAAAAATAAAGAAATTTTAAAGAATTAGCAGCTCATATGGGGTTCCGTCACTGCATTTGCAGTATAACAAGTTGATGTTTTGAAGATTCTAAATGAATACAGACCCCTGCTCTTTCCCCTTCGATTATGCCAACTGGGAATGAAGAAAAAAACTTTTCGTTGAAGGACAAAAGCCCTCTAAACAAACTTGAAAAATGGGCCGATGTAGTGGTTTGAATGTAACTTTTAATTTTTTCACCATACAATAACCAGTGGTTGGTTCAAAGAACTGAAACTATATATGATTCATCGCTTGGGAGTTCAATTTAGTTGAAACAATATGTCTTGCCTATAGATTAGGGTATGTTTGATTATCTCGTTTCTTAGGACGTGATGATTCAAGATATTCGGGTGAGCGCGAGGTATTAATCCCACCGCCCGAAAAAGGCCCAAAGCCCCCCACCCAACCAGCTACGCTATGCCCCTTTAGGCACATGATGATTCAAGATATTATAATTTAAGATTTTAAAGTAGATTTTAGATTCTAATAAAGATATGAAACCTTTTGACTTGAAAGGCCAATCAATTACATATTAAATGTGTAATCTTTGCAGTTTAAAATTTATAAACCTAGAGTAGGAACCCCCTGATCCTCAACGTGCCCATCCCCTTTACTTAGTTTTAAATTTAAAACTTGATTTACACTCAAAATCGAGTGTTGTTTAAACAAAACCCTAAATACTCTTCAGATCCATATATGATCTACAAAATCACTGAAATATTTGTATCATAGCATTAGGGGTGGAGGCAGGTGTGGGCAACTGCCCACACAAGCCCATAAAAAGTGTTTATTTTCATATTGAAACTTTTTCTTCATTTACATATAGGTGCCCGTTAAATATTGAAATATTATAGTAGTGAGTTCAATTTGTTGTCTCAAGTTAGGCTCAATTAAGTACCGCAAACAATGCTTAATTGACCAAATTCATATTTAATTATTAAAATCGTCTATCTCAAATAGATGGGCTCTTCTTTCTGATGTTCATGGATGGGCCGCGATCTAACGAATCAAATTAAAAAAAAAAAAAAGGAATCAATATATCTCCTAATCACATAAGCAAAGAGACAATGAGGCTTTGTTTAATGCTGATAATGGAGTAACGTTTTGTTAAGCTAAAGATGTTATTTTATACCGTCAATTATACATTATTTATGCATTATATATAGCTAGCTAAGGATGGTGGGGTTTATTTTTAAGGTGCTTGAGTAATGCCTTCGCACTGAGAGCATATATTCCAAGAACACAAGAAAAGAGATGGAAGTGACTTTGCTTAATGGAAGGAGAAAATAAGAGACGAGATCTGTCTCGTAGGCTGAAAATTTTAATCTATATTGACTCAAGGCTGCACATACTTTAGTCAATATTGATAGTTTCTTGCTTTACAAGAAAAAATTCGAACTAAACTCTTAAACTACAAGAAACTCAGGGTTAATAAAAGAAAAAAATTTGGTGTAGTGTAATTAAGCAACAAAGCAGCTCACATTCAAGGGATCTAAAGTTCGAATCTTGTAGTTGTTATCACTTTGGTGTGGTACTCATCTGGGCTGCAAATGGTGTTAAGGATGACAACTGTTTCGAAAGATATATCATATATAGGTTCACCCATGGTCCCGATTGAGGCTACACACGAGCCGAGTAGAGCGGGGCCAACTCGAACTCGACTCAACTAAAAAAAAGCCTCTAGCTCGAGCTCGGCTCAAACTCGATTTGAGTTCCATAAAACATGCTCGAGCTCAAATCGACAATACAGTATTGAGTTTGACTAGTTTATCAATATCGATTAGATACGAGATCTGTTATTGAATTGCTCATTCAATAAGCATTCTCAATATTATGCCTTGAAGAGGACTCGAACCTCCACGCTCTTTAGCACGAGATTTTGAGTCTCGCGTGTCTACCATGTCACCATCAAGGCATCTTGAAAGTGAATCGTATTCCATGAATATGATATCTATCTAGTATGATATATGAAATATATGACAAATATATGACAAAGATGGAGTGCTGGAGTATTTCTATCGATTGGTCATGTCATATAGGGCCGAGTCGGATATAAACAACGGTAGGGGAAAGCAGAGTATCTCGACAGTGGATTCACAATCAACCCACTCAACAATCAATCCTCACGATCAAGTCAACTCATTTAAGTTAAGCATATCTTGTTTCTTTTAACTCGTTTAGTTGCTATTTGTTTAACTATTCTCTCATTATATTTTAGTAATTCATATGTAGTCGAGTTGAGTTTAAATAATCAAGTCTTACAATTGGAACTGAACTCGTTTAACATTTTGACATTTTGAGCATACATTTGAACTCGAGCTCCACTTCTTTCTAAATGAATAATTCAAGTCTAGTTTTGAAAAGTGAGTTTGAATCGAACTCGAGTTACCTTGATTTGTTGCGCAATCGTAACTCGGAGCAAGTCAAAACCTTAAAATAGCGCATTGAAGGTTTTACGCCAAATATGGTTACCACTATTTGAACATTAAAATAATATATATATATATATATATATATATATATATATATATATATACTGCAGAGGCCTCTCATCCTTTTCGGTAGCAAAAACTTTTCCTTTTTGATATACTTTTGTTTTACAATTTAAAGCACTTAAAATTAATTTTGAAAGCAGATGCGACGGATGCAACTTGTTAAAAGAGAAAGCTCCCTGTCCACTCCATTGCAAGATGGTGACCAACTTGAAAGATGAGATTCAACTTGGGATTCAAGTTGAAAAACATGAAAGATGACATTCAAGACAAAACAAAAGCAGAAAAGAGAAGAACGGATCCTTAAAGCAAAAACAAAGTGAAAAATAAAAGATGAGAAAGAAGAAAACTCTTTACGAATGGACAGCACGCGTATTATGACCATGATCTTCAAGGGCTGTCGCCTCCCCCACCATGAAAACGCCTTTGACAGCACAAAATCTTTGCTGATGACTCAAGTTTCAGGGACAAGAAGGCATGGTGGGGGGACAGATGACCCGAGGCACAGTGCCCTGTCCGAGCAAGGACTCGAATTCGAATGCATTGCTTTTGCTTGTGGGGCGCGCCATACATTCGCTCCGTGGCCGCATTGGATCCACCAACATCCTTTCAACCTCTCGAAATCAACAATGGCGGTCCGGACTACCATGGAGTTATTCCTCGCGATGGAGTTATTCTTCGCTGGTCCTTCCCAGTTTTAAGAGTGCTTAATTGCTTGCTGTTACGCGGTTGATGACAGCCAATGGCAGTGCCCACCGCGTGGTGGCTGGAATGGAGTTGTAGTGGGAGGAAATCGAGGTGGAATACATCAAATCCATTGCTGCTGGCTCAGGAGTGTGCCTGATCATATATATATATATATATATATATAAAAGAGAGAGAGAGAGAGAGAGAGAGAGAACTATGCTGGCAGATTGCTGTTAGATAGATGGTTAAAATCTAGAAATGTTGGACTGTATTTAAATCGAGTATACCATTGTTCAAATTATAATATGAAGAAAGAAAAGTTATATTCGAGTTCGAATCTAAAATCTGATTTTTATATTCATATTTAAATTAAAATTAGAATTTTGAACCGAATTTGGCTGATTTTCAAAATGTAAAAGGATTGAATTAAGATATTTGTGTAAAAGTAAATCAGATCCGAATCCACATGGACATTTACAATCCAATCAGATATCGTTTCTTAAATTCAAATCCAATCCAATTTCTTAATTGAAATATTAAGTTTTTGCAGGTCCGATATTTTCAAAAGAGTTCCAGACAGTTCCAGATATCTGATCCAAATTAGATATATTGACATCCTTATTAAAATCAAAAAATGCATTACTAAAAAGAATTATTACTAAAGCCACCAGAAAGCGATGTGACATCTATTACTAAGTAATACTAATACAACCACCGTTTTGGTTAAAAAATTTTAAATTTTAGCCATCTAACAACATCTAACATCGGACATGATTGAATCATATATAAAAGAATCATATATCTTAGATTCTCGATGTTGATGGATAACTAAAAACTACGAATCCATTACAAGAAATATCACAAACCATTGGTAAAAGCATTCCACTATAGATCGTCATTAAGCTCTTGCACCGACTTATTCTTTAACGACAAGTTTTTTATTATTAGTCATCCAATAATGTCTGGCATGTGACTTATAAGATTTATTTAGAGATTCGTCTAATCACGATTATTATATTGTATTGAACATATGTATTTAAACCTAAACAAAAAAAATCTACCCATATATCTTTGATGTTTTTATATAAATTCAAACAATTGGAGACTGGTTATAACATACCCATGAACAAGTGGAGGCTTCATCCTTACTCTTGTTTCCTGTTTGGGGAACCATGGGAGAGAGAGGAAGGGATCTGAGACAGCAGCATCCAACGGCGGAGTCTTGCTCAAGGAATCTCTCCCGTGCATCTGTCTCTTGCGCTGGTGGACTTTCCTTTTTGTTTAATTGATCGACGGTCTCTGTCACCGCAACCTGAGCTAGCTTCAAGAACAAATTTTATATATATATATATATATATATATATATATATATATATATATATATATATATATATATATATATATATATATATATATATATATATATTGTAGATCAAATTTTCAAGATTTTTTTTTAAATTTTATAATATGTTAACATCTCTTAATTATGTAACTGTATCAAAATTAAGCTTTGATGTCTTCAGTACAGCTTTGACCCACATGGAGTGATGGGTGTTTACCATAAATAGGGAAATCAAGCTTATGCATGATATGAAGCACCCCTACCAGGTCTGCCCCTTTCATCTTGATCACTAAATATATAAAATCTTGTACCCATAGAGAATTGCTTGATATGAACTTTATCATCCCAACCATGAACATGCCAGATGAGGACATGATGAAGATGACGCTTGCATGTCTGTATACCAGACCACGCATGTGAAGCTCTCGGCAATTCATTAATGGCGGCCAGCTCGTGTGTAGGTTACTTGCCACAAATAGCTCAACGCCATTACCCGGACGTTGGACCGATATTAATTGAGAAAAGGAGGCTCAAAAGATTATCCATGGATGCAGTTGGGATTGAAAGCCGTGTCCCATGCATTAGGAGCGAAGCAGGACGAGTTAAAGTTTCTAAAATTTTGAGATGGGCTGAATATCATTTTTGAAAATTTTTATATAGGACAAGTAATTTTTTTTAAAATTTACATATAATTTTTTTTTTGACAAAAAAAATTTGAGAATATAATTGCGTAATGTATTTTTTGTATTAGAATTCAGTTTGGCCCTACCCGGATCCAGACTGCCGGCCCACCCCTAAAGAAAATCCTGGCTCTGCCTCTCGGGCCATGGCCCACGCAGGCTCCCCTGGCTCCGCCTTTCGACAATGCATCATTCAAGAAATGAAGATGAGATAAGAGATTGGTATTGTGTTCTATTCATATGTCTTGATCTTTAGATCAAGTTCTTGAAATGCACACAAGGTGTTCCTACTGCCAAACGACCTCTTTTCTTACGGCATGTTTCACAACAGTAACAAGTTATTACTGTTGTATAAATCTATCCCAAAAAATTAGATAGATTCATGTACCAGGATAACATATTGTTCTGTAAATCTATCATAACCTTTGAGACAGATTTATGTGACAATAACAATTTTTTACTGTTTGAGAGTTGTAACAATGTATTACTGTTCCACGCATTTGCCTTAAAAAATAAGGCAGATTCATAAAACACTTTTCAAAATGTAAAACGATTATAACCAATTTTTGGAATAAATGTATGAGACAATAACATGATGTCATTGTTTCCAAACAACCTCTTAAGGTGAAACATGAGCATGACTACATAACAAACGCCTACATCTTCTCCATGTTTCACACATTGGTCGACCTAAAATTTATTTGCTTTTGGATGTTGATCGCGCAAGCTTGGTTCTCTATCTGATACGGCATTGACTCTATACTAATCGGTGCATGTATTTCATGAAATTGAGTAATCCATGGCATACAAATTAATATCATCATTAATGTTGAAAGCCCACCTAATGTTGTACCATAGCAACGTAGATCATCACTGGAATCGTGGATACACTAGCCCGCAAACATGTCAAAAAATTATTGGTATATATATGTTGTATAAAACATTATGACGTCGTTTAACATCAAAGACATTATGAAGGTCTCCCACGAATATGTCACAATTTTTTGGTACATTTATGAGGTACTCTCACCAAGGGCGAAGCCAGGATTTGTTCCATGGGCGGGCCAAACGGTCCATCAAACTTATTCGGCTAGGACCAAACTAAACCCGAATCTAAAAAAATACATTACCCAACAAAAAATTTTTCATTTTTGTATTGTAATTTTTTTTTTTAATTAGTTGGGGTGGAGCCACGGCCTAGGCGGCCCCCCTCCTCCCTCCACCCTGGACTTCTACAGTGTCTCTGCTACCAAACAACCAACAGATGAACCAATTTAGTAGTCAAATGGATCTTACTTAGCGTCTAGAAGAAAACTTTACTTGGAGTTATAAGCTAAAACTAGGTTGAAGTCGAGGGAACCCTGAGAGTTTTAAAAGGAACAAAGATTTTTATTAATATCATGATGTTGCGGTTCTAGAAATATGACTTTGATAAAGGATCTAAATTTATGGTCCATGAAGGGCAGCTCTTGTTCACGGGGTCAAGCTAGGCGAAAAAGATGTTTTTGACTCCACAGCACACGGGGCCACTCGGCTACAAGCACATCATCAATACGAACCCCACTGTTTATCGACAAGATCTCGGGAAGCATTTATTTAGCATTTTAGCGTGTGATTCTGACTGCTAAAAGCTTATATATTAAGCACTTTGTAATCATATAGATTTGTATCAAATATTTCTAGAACCGGAACATTAAACGCTAGTTAGGAAATTCATCAACATTTTAAGCCTTAGGTCACTATACGGATTCACCTTTTAATTAGAGCCTGCACCATTTTAAGGAAATCCAAAACAGTAAGTATACAAACTAATTAAAAGTAAGAATAAGATGGAGACCTCGAAGGGTGGTCGTGTGTGTACTGGGCGGCAAGATGGTCCACCTCCTCTAAGAATTCGTGTTCGCATCTTGGATGGTTTACTGTTCAGTGTGCTTTATTTCTCGACCGTAAAAAGTTCTGAAGCATGCTCTGTGAATCAGGGAGGTGAGCACAAACCCGGGGAAGGGGGCTAGCAGCCTTTCTTAGGAACGGTGGAATGAACCACTCAACCTTAACAAAAAAAAAAAAAAAAAAACTAGGGCCCATGCACATATCTAGCTTGAAAATTTGGCGCGCTACAAGATTAAATTTTAATATTTCAACCTAAACCATGTTTGGTCACTGTCGTATTTCGTCACGTTAGCATGTTTGATTGAGGCTTTATGTATTAAAAGGAGCAGTTGGAGTGCCTAACGTGTGAATCTCTCTCGTCAACTACCAACTGAATGGCATTGCCTCAAAGAAGGAGCATTGTATAGCTGATGGCATGTGAAGGGAGGTTCCCTAGTTCGATTCTCATGAACAATGGGGACAACATGTATGGGTTGGTGTGGGCACCAGCCCACATGAATTTGCTTATTTTTACATTGCTACCTCATAGTATTTCATTATTTACATATAGAATGCTTTTTAAAATCTTAGGATGCATTACTAGTGCCTCTTATCTAATCTGAATTTTTTAGCTTGCCATTATTCACGGTCACTGTGCTGAAGTTATTTTGACTTTCTTTTTATCAATATAGATTGAAAAAGAAAAAAAGCTTCGGCTTTCATCTGGAAGGATTATGTAGAATTTACGTAGCCAGGCAGAGACAAAAATACAATTACATGTGAAGATGGTGCATGTAATGCATGACATGATACGTGCATGGTTCCCCATGGCCGGCCATGCAATAAAAAAAGAAGTTAATGAAAAAGAAAGAAAAAGGAAAAGAGAAAGGAAAGAAAAATCAGAATCAAGGCACATGGGCTGTGTCTCCTGCCATGGCCAGTGGCTTGGGATGGAAAAACCCTAAGAACTCCGGTACCACAGATGTCTGCTATTACTTAAACCCCGCGGACCCACACGCCTACCCGGTTGTCCCTCATGTGACCGACCGTCTCCCTGGTTCGGCCTACCGCTTTGTTCCCTCCTCGTGGGTCCTCATCTTCCGCACAAGGGGTATTAAAACCAGGCGTTGGAAAGGAAGGCCTCAACTCAAGTTCATCTGTTCCCAAGGCAATAGCACGGAAAATTCAGAGCCAAGAAGTTGAAAGAGATTCCGTCAGAAGAGACTGAGATGGAAGGCCAAGGCGCAGGGTTGGAGATGATCACCGAGCTGAGGCTGGGCCTGCCGGGTTCCGATCCCACGCCACAGTCGCCCCCTAAGAGGAAGAGACTCGGTTTCGCGGCCGCCGGAGAAGGGGAGGAAGAGGAAGGCAGCACGAGGACGGAGGAGGTCAAGGGTGGCGATGATCAGAAGGTGGTAGGGTGGCCGCCCGTCTGCTCTTACAGGATGGTCAGCTTCAAGGGCAGGAGCGAGGAGGAGAGGTCGGAGGTGTACGTCAAGGTGAGCATGGACGGTGTTCCGTTCCTAAGGAAGATGCACCTCAAGGCCTACAAGGGATACTCCGACCTCTCCCGCGTGTTTGCCACCATGTTTTCCAACCTTGCTCTCGGTAAGCGGCTCCCGGCCGGTCGCCGGCACGGCGAAACTTCCGGTCTTCTTCTCTGCAATCTTTGATGGTCTTAGATAGCAACTGGGCACTGACATATGGGTTTGGTCCATGGATAATTGCAGGGGAAGGTTGCAGTAACTCAGAGTACATCACCGCATATGAAGATAAAGACGGAGATTGGATGCTGGTTGGAGACGTTCCCTTTGAGTAAGTATCGAAATATCCCCACTTTTCTTCTTCATTCTTTCAAAACTATTCAAACAAATAAGGAAAATAGGGGTCCTTTCTCTAGTATTTGTGCTTTAAAAGAACCAGGGATCAGATAAATAGATCTGGACGCGGAGATTGTTTCTTGTGATATCCATTTTGATCTGGGTACTTGCAGTACCAGATCTATTGGCTGCACCCATTTTGATCTGGGTACTTGCAGTACCAGATCTATTGGCTGCACATATCCAGATCTATTCATCGTAGCAAGGCCTTAAGATCCAAATACCAGGGACCGTCTTCTCGTCTAGAACAGAGTTGTATGGTTAGAAAAACTTCAGCTCTGAGGATCTAAGACCCTCTTTTCTGTTGGATCTTCCACTAGATTACTTCACATATAATTACCTCGAGATAATTCATTTTCATTCCCGTATAATAATAACTTCACCACGTATAGTTTATCAGTTGATTAAATGATTGATTCTAATGATAAAATATCAATCTTTGCAGGATGTTTGTGGAGTCATGCAAAAGGCTGAGGATTATGAGAAGAACCGAGGCGATCAATATGAGCACGGGCTTCGAGGAGCCCAAAAAGAAGAGAAAATTGTCCTCAAACTGATCTCTCTCTCCCTGTATCACATATATATACACACACAGTGTCGAATAACAAGTGAAGCAAGAGCAGAACTGCTCCGAAACATATATACCATGTCCAATTATGTAGACAAGAGTTTGATTTATCATAGCAGAAATGCAAGACAGAGTAATATTGCAGAGCTGTAATTAACTTGACTGGTTTGTATTTTATTTTTTTCTGACCAGGCCAAGTAAACTTTTGTGTTCTTTTTTCTTAATATATTGATCTTGAGGAAATGACTTGGTGTATATTTCAGAGATTGAGATGCCATTATTTATACATGCACTTACGAGTACTGCATGCTGTCGTCCATCAGCTAACATACATATATAGGAATGTTTAATTTCTTTCAATTATTGATTAAACATCTAAAAAAGTAGAGGGTATATAAATGATTTGGGTACATAAAAAGTGATCCTGAGCCAATGAGTCAACAAGCAATTTCTCAGTTCGAAGAGCAAATGAAGACATCTAAGAACACAAAATTATAGCTACATATCAATATTACATATTAGGATTTCCTCTTTTTTCTGGTTTCAAATGAAAGATTTATTCAAAGGGCAGTGTAAAGTTTGTCTTAGCTAGCCAGATCGTCAGATACTAACCGATCAATGTAAGTAGGAAAAAAAATTGACACCAATATGCACTATATACCAACGCATGATTGGAGATTTAAACGAGACAAAGCCGCCTTTTTACAATTAGTTTCATGCAAATATTATAGTTTTATACTTTATTCGATTCTCATGAAGATCTTTACCACAACTTATTGAGTTGGATGTGTATGATGAAGAGAAGTAAAGGAAAGGACCGCCTATCACCAACATAACCCGGAAGTTTAATTAGGAAAAACATATCAAATTGAAAAATTACAGGGAGCAACAAATTTCAAAGATGAATCACGTATACGGTTTTGATCCGCTAAAAAAAAAAAAATCACGAGCGCGTGGAAAAATAGCTGTCAGTGAATCTCCATTTTTACCGATGCCCAGGAGGAGGTGTCGGTAAAGATTGACTTTCACGATATGAACATCGAGCTTCGCCAACGTGCGCGACATACATGTCATAGAAATTCCATTTTTACCGACAGCCAGAAGGTGGACGTCAGTAAATTACTTTTCACCAACACAAGCCTTGCGTCAACGTAAGTATTACTAACATCTAGAAAAGGACGTCGATCAAAATAAAATTAATCGACATTTGCCAAACATCCCGTCGGTGTAAGTATTTTTCAACGATACATTACCGACATTCGGTTTATGCATTGGCATAAGTTCAACTTTCATTGACGCGTTTTTCCTGGACGTCAGTAATAATAGTTTTACCGAATAGTGTGCGAAGTAGAGGGTAGCTTTAAAAAAAAAAAAGAGAAATCATCACTTTATGTATAAATTTCTACTTACACTTTATATCTTACTATGCTTTAAGATGCAAAATACATAGCACCTACAAGTTACCAAATTCAATGATCCCATGTGAATGAAAAATTAGGTCTTCAAACAGAGAACCAACAAATTGATTGCTCCTTCTTTAAGAGTTTTGGCTTCTTACTTGTTCAAAGTCGTGGCAAAGTTCAATGTTTGGCATCTTGGTAGGCATCAATAATATCTTCACCTTCCATGTTGTCTCCCCTTTTATGGGGCTATGGCTCGGATCACATTCAGTTACCTTCCCCTAAAGGGACGCTTCAATCTTTCTGATTGATCAGCGGCGGTTGAACACTTAACGCAGTTGACAAAATTGAAAGTTTCAATAGAAAGCCAACTTTTTGCTTACTCAAAGTAACTTTTCTAGATCTCTTGATGGATATGTATAATTTTCTGCAAACGAATTTGAAAGGAAAATATGGATTGAGATCCTGTTAAAAGTATAGCCATAAATATTGCAATATCCCAAGATTGAAAAAAAGAAAAAAAAAAATTTGTTAAAAGAAAAGTTAAAATAATAAACTTGTTGCTATTTTTTAGCAATTTTTCATTTATTTTTAATTTCATTTTGTAGTTCATTATTTAACCTTTGTTTCATTGTTTTATTTCTTTTTATTGAAGGTATTTAGTGTGACCTTTGTTTCAATATGCTTTTTTATGTCTTCTTATTTGTTTATTATTATTGCAAAGGTTTTTTTATTATTGTATTTCAACCTAATATTTTGATTTTTTTTTAAGAATCTCCAAGATTTTTCTGAGAATTTTTTTTTTTTGAAAAAACAACTTTGCTGAAAAACACTTGGGATAAAAACCTTGCTGATAAAAACTCGAGAATGATATTTGTAGCTCTGTGCAGCAGAGTACAACCTTTTTAGCCTAAAAAGAGTGGAATTCCTAATAGAAGTAGGCTCAAGCATAATTTTTTAACAATTGGGAAACATAGAACCCATATGACCCATCACTAATCTCAACCACTTGAACAGAACAAGTTCAGATAATGTAAATATCTTTTCTTTCTGTTCTTTGTTTTGGTTATATTTCCCTCCCATTAATGTGGTAAATGCTGTCAATATCAGGCGAACCGGCCCAGCTCAGCAGATATGCATCGGTCTGCATCGGTCACTAATTTCCTATTATTTGCTATTAAAAAAAATTCAAATATATATCAAGTTAAAATAACTAAAAAAAAAAAAGAGCAAAACTTCAAAATTTTTATCAGCAACTATATTTTTTTAGCAAGGTCAGTCCGGTATGATCCATAACAGCAATCCAACGAAGGCGATGATTACTGCTTGAACCTTTTTTTAGCTATCATGGAACCATTTGTTTGATTAGTGCACAGAGAAAACCACCTGATTGGAACAATTAAAATGCAGTAAGCAAATTTCACTTGATTACACCAAAACCAACTTCACTGATGATTCGTAACATCAACCTTTCTGCGATGGAAAAGAAGAGAAAAAAGCAGGATAAACATAAGCTGCATGTTTCTGTAAGGAAACACCACGACCACTGTACATGAACCACCCTGATCCAACGCGTCCTCATCATCGTCTTCATGATCAACTGGTGCGTTTGTCTGGAGTCCTTGGTGCTGCGTCAAACAATCCCGTTCTTTAGCAACAAACATCTATATAGATAGCATAATACAGCTACTTAATTAATGATCTTGGTGCAGTTCAAGGAAAACCTGCGTTCAGATATCAGTTTCCCAAGCCCTTGTACATGTGTGTGGGCTTTGTGTTCTTCCCTGTCTAGAACATCCATCACACTCAATCCAATCTCATGGTTTATCTCCTAGAAATTAATCTGTTTTCCAATATTTATGATGACATGTTCTTTCTCTTTTTCATTTAGTGGACTTGGTTTATTAGCTGTTGCTAATGGCTGATTTGGGATGAGTGCAACAACAGTGTGTTGATAAACACAGTTATCCTTGATTGATTATGTGGATTACTTCGGCCAAGGCCGATGTTCATCTCACTTTGTGTATTGGGTGGAGGAAGGGCTCAGCTATTGACCGAACCTGGTTATATACCCTATACTGGTGCATGAAAATTTTGAGTGCCAATATAGTTAATGATGAAAATGCCCCTACTTGATAGAAAAAGAACCCTTTTGTAGAAACAGAAAAGAAAATCGAAAAAAGTAAAAAGACTTTAAAGAATATTTCTTTTTCAATAATTTGAAAAATGTCCTTTTTTTTTCGCATCGGACCGGCACACGCAACTCAAACTCACCATTGACTAGCTCTCTCCTTCTTTCTCTCTCTCTTTCTCCCGCTTTCTATTGTTGATTTTTTTTTCTGTTTGTTTTTTCGTTTTGTATGGTTTGCTCTTGTTTTTTGTATTGTGGTGACATCTTGGCACCAATTTTGTCAATGAATTTTCCATTTTATCATCTCTCTCTCTATCTCTTTCTTTTATACATATGTCAGTGATAAATGAAAGCTTTAATCATGGGCAGCCTACAAGCATAGACAACAAAAACTGAATGGTGTAGTCAATTTCTTACCCAACCCAATAGCATCTGAATTCTTCATCAGGCGCATACGCTTGCAGGATTCCACAAACATCCTAACAAAAGAAGAAGGTCATACATTAAACAACATGACATAACTATTTGCACAAGTCTGATACCAAATCAAAGTTTGCAGCTTTGGCCATTAATACTGTTCATCTCATCATTTATTTATTTGATATCTGCAAAGATGATCATCCCATAAGTACTCATGAGTAACTGCAGCTCCAGTCATGATCAGATCAAACACTTAGAAAAGTATTTTAAACCGCCGAATGCTTCCTCAAGTTTTCTTCAGTTTGTTTTCAGTGAAATCTTGTGCAAACGTGCATCCATAGCTCAGTATTGTATGGAAAAGGAAATTGCATGGCAACATCACAATTACAGACTAAAGTGCTTCTCCAAACCGATTGAATCGTTGTAGCTAATGATCTGCGCGTGGAAGAGATGAGATAACTCACTCCCATGGAACATCGCCAACCAGCATCCAGTCGCCATCTCTGTCCTCGTAGGCAGCAACATACTCACTTTCACTTCCCTGGTCCACCGCCTTGCTCTCATCAGGGTGCTTGCCTGAAACCAGTCCCAATATGATCACTTAAGATTTGTTCATGAACTCCGTCTATCAAGATCTCTAGATTGTACCAGTTAAGAGTTCAGAGTTTCCCAAACAATCAATGGACGAATACCCAACAAGAGCTGGGTACTCTACCCAGCTATCGGGGCCTTAGACCTTGAAAAAGTTAAAAAGGTAGGGGCGGAACTAGAAAATTTTCATGAAGCGGGCTAAATTAAAGTTTCTAAATTTTGACTAGGACCGAATTTATCTTTTTTTTTTTAATTTTTATATAAAAAAAATAACATTTTTTAACATTTACATGTAAATTTTCAAAAAAAGGAATATGAGGTGGGGTCAGAGCGGCCCTACCTTAGCTCCGTCCCTATAAGAGGGTGCTTTTAAGGGATGGGGAAAGGTGAGGTTTCGACTCTTTTGTTGGGTGGTAGGATGAAATATTACTCTTCCTTAACTCATCCAACCACAAAAGTCCTGAACTCATCCAACAATGAGTTGGTCAGACAAGATATACTTAGTTCACCTAGCTCTGATCATTCTTTAATATACATATACTATGATATATAATTATATTCATGAGATTGTACACAAACCTGCACTCTGTACTCTCCCACCTTAGACAAGCATACACTAGTTCACCTGGACAAGACTATGTAAAATAGCTGGTTAATTTTAACGTCAAAATCACTTGAAAAAAAATGTATGCTGAAGAGACATGTTAACATGACTGTGATTTCCAGAATTTCACATTCATATAATTGTTCATATAATTGCACCCACGGGTAGAGTTAAGGTAGGGCCAGCTTGGGCCTTGGCCTCACTTCAATTTTCACTTATTTTACATGAAAATTTTGAAAAATGATATTTCAGCTCTCATAAAAATTTAGAAACTTTAATTTGACCCCCATTATATAAAAAATTTCTGGCTGCACTCCTGATTACACCAACAATTTTAACCTTACTCTTGCGTCGGCTTGACCTGATGTAAGTGGAATGTAAGCTTGAAGCATGGGCAGAGCCAAGGCAGGGTCCACATGGACGTTGCCGCTACCTAAAAAAAAATTAACAATTTACATATAAATTTTAGAAATTTTCACTACTCTTGTGTCGGCTTGACCTGATGTTGGTGGAATGTAAGCTCGAAGCATGGGCGGAGCGAAGGTAGGGTCCACATGGACCTTGCCGCTACCCAAAAAAAAAAAAAAAAACAATTTACATATAAATTTTAGAAACTTTCACTTGTTCTTTACAAAAATTTTGAAAACTGATATTTTGGTTATAGTTAAAATTTAAAAACTTTAATTCGGCTCTACTCATGAAAAATTTGTGACTCCACCCCTGACTCCAAGGCCCGAGCTTTAATTGCAAACGTCGAATCTAGAAGCTGGAAATATGGTGGCATGCAGGAAGGTTGGAGAAAATTAAAAGAAAGACAGTGAGGACACGGTTACCCCATCTTAATGGATTGTGGTTCTCTTGGTCTCACAAACAAGGGACATAAGATATGGGCATTGATTGAGAGGTTTTATAGGTACGCCCACTTGAACCACATAACGTGACAAAAACTTTCCTGTCCACACGATCTCGGCCCGTGTGACCCCGCGCCCCCCTAACCCATTGCTTTCTTCAGATCGATCGAACGGTCCAGATCTGGCCTCAGTAAATCAAATGTAGGCCCAATACTTTACTTCTACCAATTATTGCAGTGTATTATTGTCCTTATAATAATGCACACCTGTCCCACCCCCTTTTTTTTTGCCATTGTTTTCCTTCTCATACATATCCATAAGCAAGAAAGCAATCAAATGATCTTCCCTTTTTGTGATGAATTGTTGAAGATTATATATATATATATATATATATATATATATATATATATATATATATATATATATATATATATATATATATATATATATATATATATATATATATATATATATATATATATATATATATATATCTTCATTTTCTTAGGAAAATAAAATTTACATTCTCTTAGGGAAGTTAATTGGAAAAAAAAAAAGTTGTGATTTACAAGAGCAACTTCTTTCCGGAACATATATAATGCCCATCCTTGCTTCTTAAACATTGATTTAGAAATAGTTCAAGATGTCAAATGGATCAATAATTTTCTCTTCTAAGAACGTGGTAAAAGGGAAAGATATAAATGACTTGGTAAAAATGTCAGCAAAACTATTTTTAGCAAAACTATTTTTTCAAACAGCATCATATCATGTAAACTTATTCTCTCCCAAGAACAAGGTAAAAGCGAAAGGTAAGAATGACTTGGTAAAAAATGTCATGTAACCTATGAGGGGCCATGCTCCTGTATTGTGAAAGGAAAATGGATCTCTACGTACAAATTGAAGTACATACAGATCTCACACCTTCGGACTCTGGAGACAAGTTCGGGGAGGAGGAGAAGTACTGTAAAAGGGGAGTGAGTCTCCAAGTACAAGTTGAAGCACATAAGGATCTCACCGCTTGATACCGACATAACTCTAAAGCACATAAGGATCTCACCACTTGATACCGACACAACTGTAGATCTAAGGAATAAGCGGGGGGAGACTTTGGCTCTCGCCGGATCTTGCCCACCAGAAATCTTTTTCTGATTTAAAACCTATTTGCTTGTCTCCACAACCATATGTATGGAACATAGATGAAACTAGAAAACGGAAACCAAGTAACTATCTATGACAGACATGTATGTGAAATTAACTGAACACTTACGCAACTTGGAGCAACCAAACATACTGTCAAGAGCATCCAACAATTGATGGTAGCCGCCGTGTGTCTCCAAGCCCACCTTGCGCAGATAGGGTGCACCATCCAATGCCACCTTCACGTACCTACAGCTCTTCAATGCATTCACCCTGAAGGATCTCACTGGAGGCCATCCTACCAACTGAGCCCTGAGAACATTTCACGTTAGATGTTCTGAATGTCAATATGGCTCTTAAAGCTGTAAAAATCAATTGCTGCTAAAGCCGCTGACCGCTTAGGTTAAACAAAAGGATCCTTACTGATATATATAGTTAAGATCTAGTGTGAGGTTTAAGCTGCAATTATATGCATCTTAAACATATATATTCTCGAGAGAGAGAGTGGTGTGACTAGTTGTGCCAGTGAGTACTAGTACGCAAGTATTTCAATTTCATGTCCAGATAGATTTGGAGTGATTTATTTGTTAGAAATCATGTCCCGAAGTTTTCAAATATGCATCGTCAAGTGGTTGATTCGCTTTGTTCTTAAGTTAATTTTCTTCTGCACATATGCATGATTATGATTCAAACCTTGTTTGTGTACTGAACAAAGTCTATATATCAAATGCATCAAAGACTTTTTATGATGGAAGCTTATATATATTTACCAATGATATTTTATTAGTCTTCCTAAGGATATATGTGATTTTAAACCATTTCCTCTAATAGGTGCTGAAAATCCCTCGATTTTGTGGACTATACGTGCCCATGGTAAGCCGGGCACTCCGTCGAGCCATATCTTCTCTCAAGGATTCTCAAAATTAAACCATATATTATCTCAAGGTTCCTCAAAATTAAACGAAAAAAATTAAAGATGGATTGATGTGTAAAACTTACTTGGCTTCTAGCGTTTTTCCGGCACGGCTGAGCTCCTCTTTCGCGACGCCTGCCGGCTCACTGGAAGATCCAGCGCCTGTGCTCCTCAGGCTAAGATTGATGGTTTCCCGGTATGCACGTTTCGTGCCGGCTTTTCCTGCATCACCAGCGGTTCTGTTGCCACCAGGCAAGCCTAGGGTCAGCTCTGTTTCCATGACCTGCTTCAAGGTGTAGTCTCCGTTTTCCGGTAACTTCTTGACAGTGTCAGCCAGCCATTTCCGACCAACTGGGGAGGAAATCACCACATTCCAACCCTTCATAAAACTCTTTCATGGCCCGCAATCGGCGTCAACCGTTCTCCTAGAGCCACATGGCTCGAAAATACTGGAGCAACTCAATCAAATCATTGGCTCAATCATTTGGAGTAATCGGTTGTGAACATGCAAAAGTTATTAAAAAGATCATTTTGAGAAAAAAAATAAATGAAATCCATAAAAATTTTATAAAATACTTTAAGAACAATTGATATTTGGCACGTCTGAGTGCAATTTAACATTGATAGGATAAACTCAAACAAGTAAGTTCAGGCAAATTCAGTCAATAATTGCTTTTTAAAATCGCCATATTTGAAGAACACGCAGCTCGTAGGAGCTCAGTAGTCAGTAGTTGTCCTAATCTTAAACGTTATTTGGAAGTAATACTTAACTATGTTAGTGAAGCTTTAATTTTCCCTGTCACGGTGTTACTACATCTTATTTAGTCTTTTCAAAACCCACAAACATCTAAGGCATGTGCTATACAAAGCCTTATTTGAACACAATCCACTCTTCACCACTGTCAATACTTCTATCTAGTTTAAGAGGAGCACATAGTTTCTGTAACACCTCAAAAATTTAGTTTCGTATTAAAAACTATGAAGGATCTTCAAGAGCTTATAAAGGGGGTTATTAAATAGATTGTTGTTCTGGTTTCTACCTTTTTTGGGGGTGGAGCCGAAACTGTTAGGAGTCGAGTTGGGATCCGCCGAACCAAAGACACGAGTTTAGAAATGGGTCTGGTTGTTACACTTTCAACCTTCAGAAGTAATGAGCAGGCTTGGCTGGAACCAAAGTACTTAGCCAATCCCTTTTCTCCTCTCCTAAAGTATAGGTCTTGTTTTCCATACAGGGAGTTGACGGCTTAGGATTTTGAAACAGAAGGTGGCTCCTTACCAGCCTTGCCCGTCCATCGCACCAACTCCTCTCAGAGACACCACCTCTTGTTCTTACTAATGTGTGCTATGACTATTGAAAGCAGAGGTAATGCTGTCATGGTTTTATGTTAGGCAAGTGACAAAGTTTTCCAAATCATATTCGGTTTCCTCAAGTAAGAAACAAAGGTGTTAAAAACTTAGATTAGGATTAGAAATTGTCATTCTGATAGGAGAGTTTTCTCTTGGAGTATTTTCTCCTCAAGCATAGTTGATGCTTACCCTCATGAAAAAGAGCACACCCTTCCTCAAACTCAACCAAAAGCTTGGTCCTTTTCATGAAGTTGGAAACTCTTTTCTTGTTTGAGATTTGAATAGACCCTTCTTCAATTGCGTTATCTCATTGTTGCACTTGCTTCCCTTACGTAACTATTGTGCCACCATTGTAACCTCGAGATGCATATGAACTTTTGCTGGTTATATATTGTGATAAAAAATAACGTCAAATTGATTGCAGCCATAAACTTAATCAATTGGTAGATGTGGATAAGTCAATTTATGACTTTTTTCCGAAAAAGATTATTTTTTTGGCATCATATATATCAGTATTTGTTGGCATGTCCATTGTCCAACGGTAGAAGCAGCTCATATATATATATATATATATGCTTATCATACAAAAATAAACACGCATAACATGCCGTCTAGGTTGTATATAGTCCAACTTTCCTACCTATCCAAAGTCGTCTTTACTAAATCGAATCATATGAATTTACTTGAAATCTCCCCAGTAATATAGAATAGAAAAACATCAAAAGAATTTTGGTTTATAAATTGAAATCTAAAAAAAAATAGTTTATTTAGTGGTCTTATTACAAGTGCATAAATTTTATTTACACTTCATATTTTTACTTCTAGATTTCAACCTTATGTATATATGTATGTTCCCTCTCTAAGATTCATTTAGTTGGAAAAGATAGTTGTGAAAAGAAAAATATGAGAAAAAGGGTAAGAAGTGGAGGAAAAAATGGTGGAAACAGAGGAAAAAAAAACCAGTCTCATCTTAAAATTGGTTGAACTTGAGCCAATCAAAGGAAGCTCTCAAAATCTTACCAAGTGGAAGCATTTTGGATGGAAGACAAATAAAGGATTTTGATGATAAATAACTGATTTGTATTAGCTGCCAAGTATTTGGGTTGCAGGGAATTACAAAGAACAAATTGTCTTCCATGCGGCTGATTGGGGAGAACCATCTTTGGGTGGGCAGAAGTCCTCATTGACCATGAATTCCTTTTCTTTTTTTTATTTTTCCTTTTTTGTGGGGTTTTTTTGTCAAGCAAAGTGGGTCCCCTGTTGGTGCCTCCCGGCATTAATGCTATTGTAGAAGGAAACACCAATTCCCTCCATACATGATTATGTTTGACATTTTCAAACGAATCGAATGCAAAGATGTTGTCGATGAAAGCAGGAAAGGTCACTCAAAAGTAAAGCGATGAGTTCAGTTAAGAAGAAGAGACTGGTTGTTCATAGGTTCTTTAGGGGTTTCATTTCGCGCTGCAATTGGTGGAGATCAGAGACGATTTCTGTCTCTTGACTAATCTTAAGAACCTTCTTCAAAATTCTCTGGCCAAATCAGCTAGGTGTTTGGTCTCTTCTGGCTGACCTGAAGTTTTCTCGCAAGCAATGAGCTCTAAAGGAGATCTCATGTGCATCTTTGGTTTATATCATAAAATTATTCAATTTCTGGTGAATCATGAGGTCCCATCGCTCAACGTTGGAATCCGTGCTTTCAAGCCTCTTTTAGTTTGGAACAAGAGGGTGGGTTAAACCACTAAAAATAAGAGAGTTTTTTATCATTCAATAATTACAATTTTGAGTAAGTCGAATAAATCAGCTTTGATCTCAGAAAATTGGAGTAACAAATAGGGTGGTAGAATCAAGAAAATGTACAGAATCGATGGTATGTTGTCAGAGTTGGTGAGACTCCATTTGAACCAATTTGCTTTGGCTTTAGAGGTCTGAGACCTGTGAAAATCAAGAACTCAGGTTTGAATATAGACAGGCTTTGGAGAACGAGGGAGAGCATGTGGAGGAGGAAGTTCTTTTTGGGGGGAGGAGGAAGAAGAAGAAGAATGATTATGGACAAAATGATCACAAGGTCATAGCAGTACGAAGTTCTTTTTGAGGGGAGGAGGAAGAAGAAGAATTGTATGACAGTAATCCGATTTCTAATCATCGAACCATTATGGACGCATACACTGAATTTACAACAGCTTGCTTAAATCGATTCAAAATCAGTTTTTGGTATTATTATTCAGAAAAATTATCGTAATTGTTTTTTTTTTGTTCGGAGCAATTTCCGTTCTTAATTTCATCAATCTACAGAGGCAATCTTCCTGAGCAGAAGTATGATTTTGTCAAATTAAATGAACATTTGACCTTCATTTGTCACCTTCACTTCAATGCTTTCATTCGCTGTTCGACATCGATTCGTAACTGATTCAGCTAAATGGTTGAGTTGGCCGATTTGCCGAATCAATAGCTCAAAAAATTCGTTCCGATTTCATGTTTTTGTTTTTACAACACTGCGATTAAGAGCAAGTGGTTCTTGGATGGTATCTCTGCCACCAACATTCATTTTATATTGTTAAATGGCACTTCTTTATGTCAATCTGGGAATATTCCTGCCTACATTTACCCACTACATAGCTCCTTATTGAAAGGGTTATGTGGGAATATTGTAGTAGAAAGGATCCTCTGAGATTGGGTGGTCTAAAGTTGGTGGGACCAATGATTCTGAAAGCTGGAAGTTCAAAATGGGCAATGGGTCCGCAATTATTTGCATGGTCTGTGGTTGTGAGGGTGGAGTTTGTGGTTCTCCTTACTAATGTTCCTTCTCTAATGGCTAAAAGGAATAAAATAGCCTTTGAATTGGTTCCCCCAAGCTATTTTCAAGGTCAAGGATGAGGACTGTGATTGAGATTGGTTTTTTGATCAAGGTTCCAACCTCCTTTGCCATCATCCAGATATCTTCAAATAAATTAGATATGTACTACTTTTTTGTGTCTGCACAATTAGACATTCAACCCGCAATTGCAACGGCCTAGAGAACCCTACCAACTAACTCCGATTAAAAAACAAAAGACGTGAAGCGAAGAAGCTGTTTGGCAACAGTAACAATGGTATTGTTTCATGTATCTGCCTTAAATATTAAGGTAGATTCATATAATACTATAATGCATTTATCCTAACATTTGGGGTAGATACATGAAACACTTGAATACTATCGTTCTTGGTAAAAGACCCCTAAGGGGTAAGGGGTGGTTGGACAAAAGAATAGAGTATCCAATGCATTTATCTAAAAATTGGAACAGATTCATGAAACACTGGGCTCTATTGCTCCATAAATTTGCCTCCAATTTTAGGGTAGATTTATTGAACACTCACAAACAGTTCCATTGTCCAAACGGCACCTAAGGGGCCCTACTTTCCTAAACACTCGACACTCTAAGTCCAGATGGGGCCGCTTTGGTCTAACTCTTTTTTGGTCTGGATCCATCATGCCTCTTGTTGTCATTGCCCACTGCCATCCCTTTCAATTTAGAGAATAAAAGTTTATGGAGTGTGGTTGGATCTTTTATGGAGTGTGGTTGGATCCAAAGTGGTTCACTAAGATGAGAACTGGACCCCCATCTTTGGTACAAGAATGCAATTATCCATAAACCAAATGGACCCTACCACTTGGTAAATGCACTGTGCATTGTTTTCTCTATAGATAATCAGGTCGGGTTGGTAAGAGACATGTCAATCTCAAGTTAGCTGGATCAGAATAAAATATGTGGGCCAGAATCATTCAAATCCTGGATATGGACATGCTGGGAACAGTGCTTGGTGGAGCCCCAGCACATTGTGGTCCTCTTGTATCATAAACTCTACAGGAACCTTCAAATGAGAATTCAGTTTTGAATACCATACATCACCTTAGAGGTAGGCCAGGGTATTTAATTAGATACCAGGGTGATTATCTTCTTGTTTTTTCTGGTAAGAATATTTGCCACAATGTCTCATTCGAGCTTTAGTGTAGCTTTTTTTCATAATATTTATAATGTTGATGTCAAATTAAATGATTCCAATCGAGTCACATCTCAAATTTGATTAGTTGGGGTGTCTATTATTTTCATTTTATCTATATGTGGCGACCCATGACATTGTCTATTCTTGCTGAAACTGTGGGTGGTGGAAACATTATGGGCTGGCTTCATTTTGAACATTTGACAAGTTAAATGCACATAAGCAAACCAAAACCAACTTCATGTAAATGTAAACTACAATTACAATAATACTTGTCCTTATTCTCTCTCTCGACCTCTCTCTCTCTTTCTTTTCTCTCTCCAAAAGTACTATTACCTAGCACACCATGCAATACACTCTGTACAAGGGTTCCGACAGAACCAAGCCATCAGTTCGAGCTGGTGCATTTCTCTGGGGTACTTGGAGCTGCATGCATGAGATCACAATATGAGCACCATCACAAAAATCATCTAACAATAGCAATCACGAAATTAATACATGTTATCAGACTGATTTCCAGCATAGCCTGGCTCAGTAGAGCCAAGTCTGAGAAGGCAATATGCACATGGACCAAGCTCTTGGCTCGTGGGACCTCGATGGATCGAGTTCCCGACCTTCCCTACTTGACCAGTACAACAATCATCGCTTGACTCTTGGCTTACAGCACGGCTGGTTGCTTACCAAGTCCAATGGCCTCTGAGCTCTTCATTAGACGCATACGCTTACACGATTCCACAAACATCCTGCATGAGAAACGAATAAACAGTCACGATTTGATCTTCTTCTTCTCTTTGCCCAGGAAAACTGGGAAATTGGCATATATGGGAAAAGAAAACGAAAAAGAGACTCCCCAAGTGACTAGAACACTAAAATCAATGGTTAATTCTGTGAAAGAACTTGATTTGTGTGAAAAAACTTACTTCCAAGGAACATCACCGACAAGCATCCAATCACCATCTTTGTCTTCGTAGGTAGGCACATATTCACTGCCATTCATGCGATCCATCAGCTTGCTCTCACCTAAATAGTTGCCTGCAACCAAGCACCCAAAAGTCCCCGATTTTTTATTTTTCACGCGTTTATGACATCAAACTGAATAAAATTGTTCCATTGCCTGCTTTCACTCTTGAACATAGATCACCGCATATAGATTATAATTAAGTTCTACCCTATGAGAACGGAACAAGAAAAAATCAACTGCTCATAGTTAAGAAGAAGATGGGGACAACTTGACCATGACCTCGCAGAGCATGTCACTCTCAATCTTAAAGATGACCCAGATGTCAGCCTTATTTTTTCTTTTATATATATATATATATATATATATATATATATATATATATATATATATATATATATATATATATATATATATATAGAGAGAGAGAGAGAGAGAGAGAGAGAGAGAGAGCACATAGGAGTTTTACTTCAAATGACTTTTTGCTTTCAAAGGGAGGGATGGAGGGACACTGGGCATTAAATTTTTCTTTGCTACAGAAAGCTGTCAGTGTCCCTCCCATAAGCTTTAACATCAAGATGCCATTAAATAGGAGAGGGGAGAGTGAGAAGGACTTCTCAACCATATAACATGACAAAAGTTTCCATGTCCACACGGGCTCGTCATATCCTGCCATGTAGTCCAAAACATCCTGCCCATCACCCTCCTAAATCCAATTCCCCCAACCCACACCTTCTTTTTCACAAGTGATCATTCTCCACATGTATCTTCCCATCAAAATTATCAACTCAATATGTGAAGAAAACAATTATGGATGACCCTCTTTGACATTATGTGTCAAGATCCTAGCAATCCTCATTCTTGATCTTGAATGGTAGGTGAAACAGATTTTCAAACAGTACCCTTGTACAGATCTATGCAGAGAAGCAACTGTACAAAAGCCCGAGTGTAAAAAAAAAAATACTGTGTTTTCAATGGGGTGAAAAGCACAGTCATACACAACAAAAGAGAAACAACTAGAAATTGCAAAGTTTCAGCGTGTTATATCTGTTCCATATGTACTGCAAATGCGTGCAATTGAAAATAGTGAAGAAAATCTTGAGAAGATTAACTCACATATGGTGAAGCAGCTGAACATCTTCTCCAAGGCTTCCAGCAACTGCTGGTAGCTATCGTACATTTCCAAGTCTACTTTCCGTAGATAGGGTGCACCGTCTACGGCGACCTTCACATACGTGCAGCTCTTCAATGCATTCATCCTGTATGATCTCACAGGAGGCCATCCTACCACCTGAGCCCTGAGACAGTACATACACGGGTACATATGGTACACATATTAGTGCCAAGCACATGTATTGTTCCCCTGTGCCCTCTCTTCAGGCCCTAACTAGCACCCCAAAAGAAACGGCCCATAAACATGTACAAAATACATGACAGTGATATGAGAGGATAGAGCAGGCATGATATTAATTAGGAGATATTGTAACATGTAAGAATCGGGTACCATAGAATTTAATTGTTAGTCTACGGTTCATAATTTACTCGGCGAACTAATGTTACTCAAAAACCTTGGCTAATGGCTTCCTCGACGAAAATCTCATAATTCTATAAAATTTCTTTCATGGTGAGGGAAAACCATCTGAGATATGGGGATCTCTTGTTTTTTAGCTGGATAAGTGTAAGGTTTTAGAAAAACTTAATTTCAGATATCACATGATCGATACCGGCGGTTATGATGAAAACGAGTAGATCTCTTAATTGTAAGTCTTCATGGTGAGGGGGAAATCGTCTGAGAAATGGGGATCTTTTGTTTTGCGGGTAGATGCGAGCGTAAGGTACATAGAAACTTTGATAATCACAGTACCAAAGCTTGTGATGAAAACGAGTAGATCTATGCAAGTTTTTGCAAAGGATCAACTATTGCGTTAATAAAGGGTTATTCTAAAAATCATGATCCTATGAATTTTTGCATCATGTGGTTGACAACTTTGATGGAGCAACCTCAGGATTCCCCGAACAACACTCTTGATCAGATACACATGTACCATCCAAACTAAACAGAAGATTAAAGACTATAAGTGCAATTCTTTTATGTAGTTCAATATGTATGGGTCATGCAAAACTATGCAACTATTCAGGACAATAAAATATGAGCGAGAGCCAACCAAAAAAAAAAAAAAAAAGAATTAAAGAGCATAAAAGCATCTACCAAAAACTGCCGTTTCTTAACATGGCCTACTTCCATTTTAACACGCTTTTGTAATTCTTCTTAAGACAACAACAAAACTTAAAAATTTTCTCGCAGAAACGAAGATCCAGCTCCGAAAACGGATCAGATGCCTTCATTCTCTTTCTTTCTTGCAGTAATTTGAGTGCGAAAACCACGCGGGCATCTTTCTGAGAATATCGAAACTGATTCTTCCTTTCCCTTTCATTAGGTGATTGAAAAAGAAAAAAGACTGAAATTATGGGCGACGTAGGAGGACGGTTGACCACCGAGTTGAGTTTCGAAAATTATTAAAGCATCATGATATTCTTCTACGTGTTACACGAATCCTCGAGCCATTTATGTACCTAATAAGCTGTTGAGCTTGGAACATACTCTTGAAGAAATTGCTAGAAAATTCCCAAGTCTCAGAAACGTTAATAAATTAAGATTCGAAGCCTTAATTAGTTTCTCTGATGGATACTCAGAATAAAAGAAGCAAGCTACATATATACACCAGCAATTGAATTCATGGGGAAGTAATCGAAAAAGGAAACCAAAACGCATGGAAATCAGCTCTAAGATGGTGAGCTCCTTCGTGAGAAGTTCTTGGCAAACAATTAAACTAAGGCAGCGAATCTGACTCCCTAGGTTCCCCGCAAAACTCATCTACAAAGACGCAGCTGGCCAAATTCTCAAGAAAAACTTTACTTACTTGGGCGCCGCGGGCTTCCCGGCGTCGACAATCTTCTTCCCGGCGTCGGCGCTGCCTCGGGACCGCTGCTTGGGATCAACGGTCTCAGAGAAACCGCGCTTCGCAGCCGCCTTTCCACCAGGAAGGCCGAGGGTAAGCTCCGTCTCCGCGGCGGCGTCGTCGTCGTTCTCCGGCGACACCCTCGCCCTCCTTTCCGTTTCCGCGTGCACCATCGCGTCCTCTCTTCCTTCTCTCTCCCACAGTTGGTCGACGACAGATTAAAGAAGAGATGGAGGGGGAGGAGGAGTTCGTTCCTTTTATGGCAGCGAGTGGAGGAGGAGCCGACAGCCGTCTGCCCGCCCCCAACCAAGAACGTGGCAGCAGATGAACGGTCGGATTTCCGCCCCTGCACGTCTTTGAGAGCAACCTTCGACGACCTCGATCACCGAGCTGCTCGCCTCACAGCTTCACTCGGCTCGGCTGATTCAGACGACCCACGAAGCAAGAACGCTGGCTGCACGCGGCACTCGTCTTTAAAGGATGCAGTGATGGAAGTTGATCGACGGAGACGGCCAGGCCGGCTGGGCTCCAGCGACTGCGGCTTGGTAGCCGGCGGCAGGAGGAGAGGGAGGGTGGGGGAGGGGGGCAAGAGGGCCAGGCAGTGGGGCCATCATGTCTAGCGTGTGTTTTTCACAGGTCAACTTGGTTTCACCAAGAGGAAGCAGGCGCGTCGATTCCCAGCCATCTCGCCGGGCCCGCCTCCCCATGTGCCGCTGTCTGGCTGCCGGTGACGTGGCCGGCTGGTAGTGGCGGAAAGGAGAAGCAGTGTCCACTGTGCAGCAGTCAGGCGACCATCAGAACTGCCCTTGTAATCATGCCCCGGATTCTGGGCAGCCTGCAAAGAGAACTCCCCTGTCGCCTTATGCCTTTTTCCACAATGACCATACTACCCTTCCGGCGACAAACCCATCGGAATTCACTTTGCCCAAGTCTCACCTACTTGGTTCGACTTGGTCTTAGAAGTGGGCTCGAGACCACCGAAGGGTGTGAGCCAAATCAAATGGGATGGCACCTTACCTCGAGTCGAGTCGGCCCGAGCTTAGACAGTGCACTTTCAAAATCAAATGGGAATGCACCTTACCTCAAGTCGAGTCGGCCCGAGCTTTACGTAGAGACAGTGCACTTTCAAAATCAAATGGGATGGCACCTTACCTTGAGTCGAGTCAGCCCAAGCTTATGTGGAGACATTGCACTTTCAACTTGGTAGCACTCTTCTTGGTAGGGAGTGGGACGGACAGGCGGTGAAAAATCATGGACAAGCTCTGATGTGTTATATCTTTGTTGATTTTTAGGTACCTACCTTTTACGGATTTTTCGATAAGAGTCTCGAATTTTTTTAATGGTTGTCGTGGCAGAAATGCCGATACTGTTTCCCAAAAAAATGAAAAAATGATGCGTGATATCAAATTAAAGTAAAACATGGGTCTGTCTAGGGAATTTTATTAAATTAGTGAGTGAAGGTGGGGGAATGGTGGCAGACAAGCCGTCACGGAAATCCATAGGCAGGGCGCAGCAGTTAGGGTTCGGACCACGAGGAAATCCGGATCTCAATCTCCTCCGGTGTGGGCAGCCCCACATTTCCGGGTTGACCACGCCCCTTTGACCCCTCCTACTCGTAGCCAGCGGATCAGATCGGATCCGAACTGACGACCTGCTTGTCCACCACTTTGGGGCGCAAATCCAAATCTTGCAGCTGAAAATACGGGAATTGCCATCCCACTTTGAAAGATCCAATTCCATATTCTGTCCAGGATCCGACCCGTTGTGGTAATTCTCAGCCACAGGGGCACGATGGTAACTTTACTTAGGAAGGTTCCCGCGCTCCGGCTTCTCCCCGGAACATTGAACCGTACGTCTTCTGCCCTTTTTGACTCTCGCCGGACATTGAATGTTTCTGCAAGAATTTAGAGCGGCAAGAGGAATCACCAACTCCAGGGCATTTCCGTCATTTTGCACATCGTATAAATTTAAAAATACAAACAACTTTTCGAAAATAACATTCCCATATTTTAAAATCAACCAATTTTTGTTTTTCAGTTAGAGCTGTACACGAGTCGAGTCTAAGTTAGAGGTCGCTCGACTCAACTTATATATTGCAAGGATTGAACTTGACTCAAATTGGCTTCGAGTTACAAAAGGTAGATCCAGGTCGACTTGATAGATCAAGTCTCAACTCGAGCTCAACTTGTTTAAGGTCGTTTACCAACTCCCCATTTGATTGGATCAAATTATTTTCGAATCAACAGAAAATTATTATCGAAAATAGTTTTTTAACTGTCAATACATTCTTCTCCGCTTTAGAAGAAATTAATAGTGCCCTTTCAGAACTGGGAAGCGCATGTGACAAGGAATTTTTTTTGTATCCAACTAATCTGAATGATTAGACATACTTAGGCCAATGCCATTTGCTAATGTAAAATTATCTACACTTGAGGGAATATCCGTCAGTTCACATGAATAGAATATATGATATTTAAATGTAGGCATCAAACTTTGTTGAAGAACACTCTTTCCGTGCAAGGCTCATTCCTGCACCTTCAAAAGCAACCTTTACGTTCCTTTATTTTTCTAAAACCAACTTATAAAAATGTGGTCACGGAAAAGTATTTGATGTCTCAAAAAGTAAGATCACATAATCAGCCAAATCACAAGCTTCATCGGAGCTAAGGACGCAATATATATATATATATTAGAGGTTGTTGAGGGCCACGACGGGGGCAAACTGGACATTTTTCATTAATGGAGACAGCCAACAGAGCGACATGCATTATGATTCACTTAGTTTAGTCTTCAACATTACTGTCTTGAGTACTAACTCGGTGGGAACGCTCTCACTGCAACTTCAGTGCGTTAATGTTTCCAGCATCCTTAGCCAGCTTGGATTCGGGGACGGATCGACTCCGAATGCCAAAACGCCTGATATCCAGATAAGAATTTGGAAATGGAACCCGATGAGATTCGGATTTGAGTAAATATCTGATCAGATTCAGAATTAGATTTGGATCTGATATATTTTTGAATAAATATTCTATATCCAATGTTCATTATGTGGTTTGCATTCAGTTTAAAAGTCCGATTCAGATTCAGGTGTTAATCTAGAAAACCAGTTTTATATCACATTTGGATTTAGATATAACATAACGTGCCCTAATTGAATTCCAATTCAAATCCAAATATATGAACATTTGATGACTTGGACATGATAAAACAGTATATCTGATTCGAATCGGATTGGTTGACTATTGGATCTTCTAAAATGGATCTTGCAGTTCTAATTTGCCTTGGTGTTAATAAAATATTAAGTCAAGTCAAGATCTGACAAGTTACCCTGAATTGGTCCGAGTCAACGCCAAGTTTCGTTCAGGTCACCCAGTCGATCGTAAAGCTGTCAAGAAAACGAATGGGGAGTCAAGAACAAGAGGGTTGGTAGGGGTAAGGGTTGTTCAAATTAGGTGGCTCCTTTCACCAAGGCAGGAAGAAAGCCAAGGGGAAAATAATTCATAGATAGAAAGATCAAATACTAAAAAATGATTCAGGATTCATTGATGAAGCTAAAGCCATGTCAAAACTTGCCTTTAGATCTAGAAAAAATATTTTTAAATTAGCTTTGATCCCAAAGCCAATGTGAGTTGCATGCACAAATATACACCAAAGGAATGAAGAAAGGGGGTTGAGGTATTTTTGAATTTTTTTTATTAAAAAAATATACTTTTTGACTTTTTTATAATTTCTTGTATGTCATTCTGAAAAAACTTTTTTTTTATTTAAATGATAGTATTTTGGTCATTTCACATGTCTATGCACAATTTTTAGTGTATAGAGGTGTCCACATAACTTGTATCGAAACCACGATCGATGTTAACTCTATTCATCCAACCAAGTTGGCGTGGTCTAGTGGGTTTTGCACTCGATTCAGTGGCCTAACTTTTATGATGAATCACTTTGAAGAACAAGAGGAGAAAAAGCTGAAACCCAAGTAGGGCACACGCTTTTTCTGGTCTCTTTCAATGTGGAAAGGGAAGATTTCAATGTGGAAAGGGAAGAAAAGCGAAGAATTATATAAAGAAAAGTTGCTGGAAGAGCTACAAACTGGTCAGATTTATATAATCTAAATAATACATAAATAAGAAATGGGATTATCCTCTAATTTGGTACAGAGACAAAAAAAAGGAAATATAAAACTAAATAAAAAACCAAGTCATATTGAGGAGCTGTTTGATTAATATGTCATGTCTTTTTCGGATATTAAGAGCCTTAGTTTTTGAAATCCATGCAGGCAACTGTCTCCTCTTTCATCTCCGATCAAACCTTTGGGTATTGTAAACAAGTGGGTGTTTGGCAACAGGAATGTTAAAACATTATTCCATGAAAGATTGAAGTAAATTCATGAAACAATGTTGCATTTCCATAAAACCGTATGTTAATAATTCTGTTCCAAATGCCCTCTAAGGTAAGTTTCTTGGTCCAATCACCTATCATTTTTGCTGTAAAAGCTTTGCGATGTGAACTGATTAGTCATGTCACATCAAATTCAAGGACTTCAAAATCCTTCACACACACACACACACACACATGAAAGTGGGTGGATGCAATCAAAAGTGCCAAGTTACTTGAATATCTAACTGGTATATTTAGATTTAACCATATTTCGGGTGAGGTACTTGTGCATTTCATAAATGCACGCTTATTGAGAGATTAACATGTAACTGAAAAAGAAAGAGTTCCAATCAATATGTAGTCATGAAATTATAAACATTTTAGTGCAAATAGATCGATAAATCTATGGTCAAACGGCATTGGACAAGTAACTATGATGCGATGGGCTTTGTTTTTAGTAACAGAAGATAAGCTCATTCACAGCAAACCTGGTTATATATATGCAGCATGATTGTGCATATTTTTTGTGCATTGGGTAGCAAATGACCAGGAAGCCCTTGGTCAGTCAAAGGAAGGCCCTCTTACAAAGACAAAAAAGATGAAAACTCAAAAAATATAAAATTCACAAAATATCTATTTTTTCAGAAATGGCAAAAATTGCCCCCAAAATTCTTTTGGTGCATATGCGATGAGTGCACTATATGCCCGATGTGGTTTACTTTCAGTTGAACGGGGAAACCTACCATTCAGTAGAGAGCAAAAACTCCTACTCAACTTTTTATCTTATTCTGCTTTAGATGCCTTAAAAGTGTTGTCCCCGTAGCACTTCAACTTGCATATCAGTGACCTTTCTTTTTTCTACATAAGACATTGACGTCCATGATACAATTGAAATAGTGATTGATTACCTATCAACCCAGTTGCGCCAACCCCATTAGAGACCCAATGCAGTTTACTTACAACAATGTTTTTCTTTGTCTTAAAAAAACGTCAAAGTTATAAGGCAGAATGCCCATAAGGGTAACACAAATATGCATTTTACCAAACTTTTTTTAGATCCTCCAACTTAAAGCCCTTGAGCAAATGACGAAGGTAGGTGTGGGCAGTTGCCCACATAAACTCATATATTTATTTTATTTATGTATTGCTTCCTCAGTATAATTTAATTTAGTACATATTGGTGCCCCTTTCTAAGATTTCTTATATTTGTAACCTCAGATACAAACTTCTGGCACTGCCGCCGTAACCAGCCCCAACTTAACTAATTAAAAGGGACAACTTGTGTGTATAGGAAGATTGTATAAATCCTTGATAACCCACTGTGGAGTACTTATAACAGCTTCTTCTCCATCTTCTTTAAGCATTGAACATGGGAAAATAATAGATCATCTCGTCGAAATAAACAACTCAATAGAAAGTTGTGAACTCATCTCATACCCTTCAAAAAAGTTGCTTTATACACGTCTATTCGATGGCTAATCACATTGATGAAGTGGTTAAGATGTTGTAAAAATTCGAGTCCTCGCAAGTAGTCGCCATCTCTTATTCTGCACGAGAGAGAGAGAGATGGATTTGGCACCATTTGAGTGCATGTGCAGTTCAATCTTTGATCAGTGCGTCGCACTCGTGCGCACGTAACGTGAAGATAAGAACACATTTGTCTTCATCGATGGGTGGGAGAGGTGTGGAGCACAAAAGAAGAATAAAAGGAAAAAGGAAGAAGAAGAGCCGAAGTTGCAATCAGTACTGCGACTGATTAAAAGTTTTACTTGTTCATTGGTACAAGTGAGAGCTAGCTAGCAGGCTCCGGCTTTAGCTTTCGGCTTTTGTTGGACGGCAAGTTAGGGGAATCAATTGGTCCCGGCCGTTCATGCACGCACGGATGTCCCCACTAGCTTCTCCTCCTCTTCATCTTCTCCTCCTCTTCATCTTTCATTCTTTTTCCCTTTCAGAGTCATCGTGGATTCCAAAGGCACTATCAGAATGATGTGAAGGGCAGTTCATTTCCTGTCCACCAGTCTCTTAGTAAGCAATACCAAAAGCCTGATTCCATCTCTCTTTCTCTCCTCTCTCTTTTGAAGAAAAGAGATCATCTCATGCAGTAACTAATTCATATTGTTTTCACATAAAATTTAGACGTGGAAAAGTGTTTCCTGTAGCGACTTTTCAAATTCAACTAATAATTAAGCGATCTAGTAGGTTATTCCTTCTGCCTATTACTGTGGTTGACAAACCAGTTGAAGTTTATAGTTTACTTTAAGAGGTGTAGCATAGTTGGTCGGACTGCCTATGAAAGTTTGTTGCAGACACTACTTTAAATTTTAAGAGATTTGTCTTAAATTTACTGGGTTCTGAAGTAGTCCTGAATCCCATGAGCAAGGAAAAGAGGGGTGGACCTTCGACCTCTTAAAAAGAAGCCAACCATCCTGTTTAATCACGATCAGCTGCTGCCAATAGTTATGTGATCAGCAAAATGGGTGTCTCTGATCGTTTTCATTCCTTTGACTTGGTTCACTTCTCTTTCTCTCAAGATAAGAGTTGCAGTTATGTCATCTCATGACGAGAAAGAAATGTTGCATATGTAATTGGATTCAGATGTCCAACAGATTAATTTTGGTATCTACTGGATTCATGCAAGAGAAATCATATCAGAAAACTGAATCCAGATGTGGATTCATGTAAGAGAAATCATCTATATCCTAAAACTGAATCCAGTTGCTAATCAGATGTAATTAGTTTTATTAGCAAGTCCAACAACTAGGGTTCAGATAGGAATCATGCACACAAAAGCAAGCTAAATAAGGTTCTGTTGATGCTCGAGGGTGCATTGAGTTCGACCATGCCTCTACATGGCATGAGCCTTCCTGGTCCACCTGACAGTGTCTCGAACTCGATGTGCCTTCGAAGATTCAATCCCCTTGGACATTGAGCACTTAATTATGGAAGCTGGTTATATATAGTGTTCCTTGTACAACAAAATTTGTGCACCGAGCAATATAATGACTAGAAAGAGAGAGAGAGAGAGAGATTCTATGCAAAGGGTTTTAGTTCATCTGCATCTTCCTTAATGGGTAGTCTCCAGTCTGGTCTGCCTTTCTTGATTGTTTGATTGTAGAGAAACTAGTGACGTCTCTATATCATGGCCAAGTTATTGGCGCTAGCTTGGCTTAAAAATGACAAGACCTTACTACTTAACGTGTACATGCTCATGTTCCCATTACTCGAGACAACGTCTGCTTCATGACCTGGTAAAAGCGTGAGGAGAGTCTAAGAAGGAACAATGCGATCAAGTGTGTTCTTCTCATATCTAAACAATGCAGACCAAGGGCAGTGTTCTTGGGAGTATTCATGATAGTTATGGGCATGATGTAGAATGGCGTCGACCAGGTTCATGAACTACTCAACTAGTTTGTGAACTCCTTTAGTGACGAAAAGGATGTTTGTGAACCCGGACATGTTTCACCTGTAGGCAAACACATAGAGTGGTCCAGAAAAAGACTGATCGGAGTAACTTGGGGGCGTGGATCGTTCAAAATCTGGAATAGATAGTTTCTTTCTCCTAATTTGTGCATTCTTCATATATGAGAATGCACATTAACATTGTACTATTTGCCTTAATAAAGTTTCACATATACTTAAGACCACATTTGCTCTCCCCAAATTACTCTTAGAAGTCTTCAGATTTGAAAGTTTGTGGAACATGATCTACTCTCCAATCAAGTGTACCCTCTTCACAGGATGCATTTCCTAAACTAACTTAACTTTCTTTCTTTTTCATTGTACATGTATTTCTTGGTTAATTAATTTTGTATGAACGTATCTCTTTATTGTCATAACAGATTCATTTTGCAAATTAATTTGTTATTATGGGTAGGTACGTTGACACTTTTGGACCTTCTGATACATTATTCCTTTGTCACTAACTGGCGTATGTGTAGCTTTGAATGGAAAATATTATGATGATGATAATGAACCTTTAATGCTTGTATTAATATGGACAAATAGATCTTTTAAAGGGGGAAGAAGTAGAGCTACTGAACTAAGTTGATGATCTGATGACAAGGAAGCCAAAATGATTGATGCTGAATCCTTTCCTTTTTTTATGTTTATTTATGGGAAACCGCCTTTGGCTAAAATTCCCAAGACATACCTTTATGCTTCCAAGGTTCTGGTTTCGAAGCCATTCTTTTGATAAATGGCTTATGAGCTACTTTTATGTACATAGCAGAGTAGTCATGTAGTCACAAAATAATTGTCCTGGTCATAGCAGTTTAACCATCAAAATTGCGTTTAATTCACTTAGTTTGAAGTAGACATATGCTGTGAATCACAAATTTGTGATAGCCCAAAGAAATCATCACCACTTGTCGCATTTGCCCTCAAATTTTCTCCTTCTCTTTTCTCATGTTATAAATGTTATAAGCCCTTTTGCCAGATTTTGTCTTCAGGAGATTTCATGCAGTTGACGGCAACAGTTTGTTACTGTCTTCAAGAGAATTTGTAAATTTGACGGCAACAAAATCTCTCTTCGGTCTTGCCGTGACCAGACACATGAAGGGAGCAGAGTAAATCACCCACGAACTCTTGCTCCTTAGATATTTACGATTCAGAATCCTATTTATCACCTTTTTCAAGAGATGACATCTGTTCTTAAAGAGATGTTTGGTAGCAAGGATACTTTGTGAGTATTCCATGAATCTATTTCAAAGATTGAGGCCGAAGTTCTGTCCCTCATAAAGTGTCCCTCCTACCAAGCAACCCAAGAAATGAACCCTTGGTGGGATCAGCTTTTACCTTCCTGCAAAAAACATGAGGCGGAAACATTATGCAACTTTTTGTGCGTCTAAACGATTCACATCATGCCATTACAGGACAGATTTTTGCTGATCATGTGTTAGTGAAAAGTGAACGATGCCATGGAATTTGATATTTTGTTTAAATCTGAATCCAGGTGTTCTGATCTGATATCATCAGATACAGACTTAGTATGTGGTTTTTCTCATGCCATCTTTTTGTATACCCAAAACTGAAGAATATATGTAAACTTCTGAGATGGTTTTATGTTATTTGCATTTGAACCCAAAACCAACTCCAAGCCGGATAATATCCCATCCAAATCCAACACATTGACATTGTTCCTCAGCATTTACAGATCCCATCTCCACCGGTCTCTGAGTTCTTGATGTTAAACAGCAATACCCATTTGTTATCGTTTCACGGAGCTACCCCAAAACTTGAAGCAGATTCATGGAGTACTGCACCACAAGGTTCCATAATCTTTGAAACGGATTCAAAAAACAATATACAAACTGTTTCCATTGCCAAACGACCCTACAATGGTTAAAATTACTCTACCCGGGGGCGTAGATAAGTGCGGTCCCATGGCGCGGTTTCTGAATTCTCATTTGCAAGTTAAAACCTTTTCAAAGCAGAATTGGATCTAATAATCCCTGCTTCGTTCACCCATTTGTATTAGTTTTCTTCTGAACAACTTGTAAGAGAGGCGGTCTCCTAGAACTCGCCTTTCAGAAAACAAAGTTCAAACTTTGTTCTTTCTGAAAGGCAAAGTTCGAGGAAAGGTCAAGTGGTTCCTCACATTCTGCACAACAGTTTCCCCTCTCAAGTAGCATTTGATTACAGAACACAAGGACGAAGGAACACTTTGCCAGAATATTTTTCACTAGATCAAAGTAGCACCTTGCATACTCTTCAATTATCTTTCGTCCAGTGTTTGATTCATATAGACAACAGTGTTTGGACTAAGAGTTTTCAGTTAGTTGTTTTAATTTGTTGACAGGATCTCCTTATGGTTGAAAAAATTAACTGTTGGAAATTTGTAAACTTTTCTTGCATCACAAAAATGCTATTGTACATCAAAAAATCGATAGTGCTCGTGAGTTATAAAACTTAATAGATCGTACCTTTGGATTGTATTTTTTCTCACAATAAAACTCAGATTTTTACAACGCCAAACATTAACTATGAGTTATTTGGCATAGTTAATAAAAATGTTACATGTATGTAGATAATGTATGCAAAGGTAGTTGCCATCACTGCTTCATTCAAATCAGATCCCATAGGATGGATTTGTGACGGCCCTACCCTCATTACAGATGATCAGTAGTTAAGGTAGCCTCTAAACTAATCACTCAAATTCAAAACCAAAGTATGATGAATTTCTCATAAATATAAAAAACGTAACTTTGTTAATGATGAAAACATATATTTTGTTGAAAAAATACAATTTCAAATGTTATTTTATAGGAAATTAATGAACCATGATGAGTGGATCATTCTTGCACTCTCATTTGCTTGAGGCAATAATGCACTAGTCAAGTTTCAGAAAATTGCAAATATTCATTTGAACTTCTCGTTTCTTCTCTAGAACGAGCCATGTTTATGCATGCGATCGATCAATTTTCTTGCTCAAAGGCTTAAGAATCCACAAAAACATGTTATGCTCATAGAATTATCGTCTATATATAAGGTTTACGGATATTCAACTTCCTAAATGTCCTTCTTGGCTTTATACATATAAATCATTTTTTACGGGTGAAAACAATTATACATGTTGATTTTGAAACTTTGAGGGCATGAAGATTGAAGGGGACATGTGTACTAGGCCGACTCCATCATGGTACATAAGGATTTATTGGATTATAAAACCGTTAATATCGTGGATGCTGCATTTTTCCCCAACAGAATGGTGCAAAAGGTTGTGTACATCGGTTCCGGATCTGGATAAAAAGTAGATCATGATCCAACTCCAAAGCAGAAGAGACCCGAACCAAATAATACGGGCATAGGTGCACTTATAGCTGCAACATCTCTTATCTCAAATTCATTTCTTCTCACCTTTACTTCGTATCCACTTGGGTGACAGGATGAGTATTTCATTATACCACCCAACATATGAGCAGCTGAAGCCCGCACACTTCTCCCCATCCCCTCTATGGTACCAAGCCTACTTTTAGTACCTCAAAGTGATGCCCACGCTATGTTTTAGTGTCCCTCGTTTACAGCACAAGAAGTTGACATTCCGAAAACTCGAAATGGAGATTGGCAACCTACCAGCCCCCGCACAATCCGCTGCGTCAATCCTCACACGAATCAAAAAGAGTCGTTCCTCACTAGTTTATATATTTAACTACCTGCACAAGTGCTATTAGAAACATGGATACTTTCCATTATATTCAAAGTAAAACTAAGGATGCATCTGTGATTGATTATTGTCAATGTTATAAGAATCAACTTAAATCGCTCAATTCGAATCCAATCCAATCGATGTCAACCAAACTTGACTCAGCACTGCTGATTCAGAGAATCAAGAGTGCCATGTGTTGATTTTTTGTGTTTTGTTTTTCGTTTTTTACTTATTTTACTAAATTTTTTAATCACAGTTGACACATAATACACATTGATAGGGTTGTAATTAGATAGGATTGATTTTGAGTGAGTAGAAGCAGTATTTCAACTAATACGACACTCCCACTTACCGCCACAAAAGCATAGCTCCTATTAAAATTGAATGGTCTCTAGAAACAGCTAACTTCCCGATCTCTCTTTTTGTTAACATGCAGCTCGTTATTAAAAAATTAACAAAAAGTTAACAAGTCGCATTTGGTAGAAATCGGGATTCTAATTTTTTTGTTTTGGTATATATACTGTTGTGGTTGTTTTTCTTTTCTCTACATCTCTTGCATGATCTGGCAACCTAAACTCACCCAAAAATGACAAAGAAAAAATTTGTTTTAGAGAAATTTTTTTCTTTGTGGCTACATGTGCCCAGTTAGTAATTATGGATCCAGTATATGAAATCAGAATCCATCAACCATTTCCACTCATTACTCCATAAGTTATTTCAGGCCCTTTGAGAAAAATGAGATTTGTTCAAGGCTCCTCAGGTCTTGCCTCTAAAACCCAGTTTTAAGCTGCCAACTTAAGAACTAGTGTTGAATGAATGAGATCTCTCATCTCCACGGGGTTGGTGCAATAGACATGGTGATAGCTGCTAGGCGGCCTGTTCATCTCTCATCACCTTGAAGCACAAAAAACAGTCTCAGATCTCGAAAAAAAATAAGGGAAAGGAAGAGACTCAGGCCTTCAACCGGGTGGCTTTTCCCTATCTCCCTGATGATCTCTGGAAACTGTAAAATCTAATGCAGGTAGATTGTAGAACTACTACCGGTGACGATTCTCCAATCAACATTTTACTGTTACCTTTTATATCTGTTTACGTAAGGTAAGATCTCCGATTCGCTTTACATATCACGAGATACTTTCACCTACTGGCTTCTTGGTTTCAGAGAGAAAGAGTGACAAGGCTTGTTCAATTTTCCGTCTAAAATACATGGTAATTTTGGCCTCTGCATTGATTTTCTTCTCTTTTCGAAAAATCGAGTTGGGTTTCTAATCTCTGCTTGAAGATCACTCTGGATACTGAATTCAAGTCATGCTATTAGTGAAATCAACGACAGAGATAATTTCTGCAATAAATCCTTTTTAAAGCGATCCGAATTCAGTTTGGTATTGGATTCGTATCCCGTGGCTTCCTGGTGAGGAAATGGGAGGATGGGATCTTTTCTGCCATCGTATACCAAAACCTATAAAGAGGCGTGGCTGCTCCCCCTTCTCCTTCCCAGTTTGGCACCTCTGCTTCTCCCTCCCTCTGCTTCTTCATCTCTTTCTTTCGATTCCGTCAGCTAGAGAGACAGAAAGAGGAGGGAAAGGATGAGTTCTCCACCGGCGCAGCAAGAGATGTCAAACGTCGATCATGTCCAGCAGCCCGATGAAGAGAAGGCCTGCCTCCATGCCTGGTTCATCTCTCTCCCTCTCTCTCTCTCTCGCGCGCGCGTCAGAGAAGACGATGTTTTAATTTCTTCCTTTTTTGTTTTGTGGGTGCAGCTTGTACAGCGTTTGTTGGTGCTGCTTCTGCTTTGAGGCGTGCTCGTGCTGCTTCGACGTCCTGTCTTGCTGTTGCGGCTGCTGATTTTGTTCGTGGGTCGGTCACCCATGGTGATGGTGGCTTTCTTCCATCCACCATGGCCTCTCCCCCGTCTTTCTTTCTCGTCATGGATGTAGGCGCATACTGTGTTGTCATGTTGCGATATTTGTTCTTCAAGTGTTGATCTTTGTTCTTAACAAATGGTGGCAGTTTTCTGCATTTGATCCTTCCTTCTCTTCATGGAAGCAAAAGCGTTATTCTGCTTTGTCCAATTGTTTGATTTTATTTGAAATTTTGAAGTGTTGATAATTTGTGTTGGAACGCTAGTGCGGGCTCTTATCAAATTCATTTATTATGTGCCATACAAGGGATTGACTGTAACTGTAATTATTTGGTTGGTTCTCATTGTCATTTTAATTTCATATGTATGGATGTCGGATATGGATTTTAGATGATAGATTGGATCCAGTAATTCGATGTAGGAATCATTCTTATATGCTAAACATCTTTTAATTTTGTTAGATGATGCTTAAAAAATAAAAAATCTGCTCACTGAGTGAGTCCACTAGAATTTGTTACTAAAACTACTACGAACAGTTACTACATCGTCACTAAAGGCACGCAGTCTAGTTCTTAACCATCGACGTTTACATTTACAAATCTATATATATATATATATATATATATATATATAAGAAAACACCTACCTACGTGTTCCTCATATGACAGACTTGATGTGAATTATCTAACCATCAACGATAAGGAGATCAAACGGTGAATATTAAGTTCACAAATATAGAAGCCAGATTGTTTTAATGGCCGAGATGATTCTATTTTTCTCCTTTGAAAGATATGTCAAACTGTTGAATCAATGGCGGAGATGGTTCTATTTTCTCCGTTGAATGTTTCTTCTTAAAGAAAGTGTAAATCAAGTCAATATGTAGGCTTCAAGGACAATCTAACTCTCATTTCCCCTCAACATTTTCTCAGAAATTTTAAAACGAAAGCTCCTTAACAATCAACATTGAACGTTGGGTTTTATTTAAAAGAACACCTGGTAATGGGATTAGTCTTGCTCCCATTTGGACAAGAGAAGCAAGGGAGAGGAACCTCGGCTAATAGTTGGCCGGTCAGTAGTAGAATGCTTCCTTCTGTTTTCATTAGGTAGTGTTTTGTAATACTTGAAAGGAGTGTTCAATAAAAAAAAATTGTATTCCTAAAGCCTATGCTTTTATAAACACATATTTTATGACCACCACACTCTTGGATTTAATATATAATCAAACATTATACATAAGTATACTATCTTTCTTACAATAAAAATATAGGGTTCTCGAAATGTATTTTAAAAATATGCAAAAAATCATTATTCTTATTATCAACCTTCATCTAAAAGGCCCAAAAGAACTACAATGATTTAGCAAGCGTGAACGCCAATTAGCAGTCCATGATGGGGAAATTAACTTTGAGGGTAAATTTTTCGCTCTGAAAGGGCCGTTTGACAACAGTAATGCATTGTTATTGTCTTATAAATTTGCCCTAAAATGTGGGCACATTCTTGCCATTTGAAATACACACTATTTCATAGATTTGCCTCAGATTCATTGGACAGTAACAATATAGTACTATTATCAAACAGCCCTAAAGTTCCTCATTTTGATATGGTTGTGGTGCACTTATTTTTGCAAATGATTCATCTTGTTTAGCAGGTGTCAAGTAAGCATGTTGAAGGCTTAAGCTATTCCGAGAAAAATCGTCAGCAGGTTTTGTTGATTAATTCTAAAAAGTTTTCCATAGTTACTTTAAGTCCATAAGAAAGTGTAAAGCTAACCAGGTGGAGAACCAATCTCCTCTCTTTTGGGGATATGCTATGACCAAGGACAGAACCAAGATAGGGTCCGCATGGGCCGTGACCCCAGCTCACAAAAAAATTAAAAAATTTACATGTAAACCTTTGAAAATTTTATTTTGTATATAAAAATTTTGAAAAATGTATTTCGGCCCTAGTCAAAATGTAGAAACTTTAATTTGGCCCACCTTATGAAAAGTTTCTGACTCCACCCCTATCTATAACCAATTTTTTGATGAGGATGGTAAGACCAGTGTCACATATATGGCGAGCTTTTCAAAATCTCATGAGATTTATGAAAAAATGAAACAAAATGAGAAATTTGAGAAAAGATTTTGAAAATCTCACCAAAATGAAAATCTTGTCATTTTTACATAGGATTTTCCTATATTTTTATTTTTTAAGGTTTTTTATTATTTTAATTTTTTAACCCAAAATTTACCTGTGAAGAACAACTTCACCAAAAAAATACCCGAGAAAAACCACGATAAGATTTGCTCAAAAATGATATTTGTGACAATGCAAGAAGATACCCAAGGAGGTGCTGGCCTAGAGGGAGCACAGTACATTGTCTTTCTTGTAGACAAACAATACAGAAGGTGAGAATAGAATTCTGATCTTGACTTGCTCACCGCCATAAGATGCTTTCTGCAATATCACGTCGACACAAAACAACTTTTATTGACATCCAGACAAATGTCGGTGAATATTAGAGAACGATGATTCTCGTATGGACATTGGTTAAAAGCAGTCTTCACTGACACGTGGCTTAAGTATGTCGCTGAAGTTGTACTATTACCAATGTCCGAAAATCGAACGTCACTAACAATTAACTTTTACTGACGTCCGTCAAAGGACATCGCTCAAAGTACTAACAAAAGCAAGTTTTAGCGACGCATTACCATTCTTGTGTGGTTGAAGTGAAAAGCAGCGACGTTCAGCTATCGTCGTCGACAAAACAAGACAGTTTTCTCGACGTGTAACCGTCGACTCGTCGCGGCGTTGAAGCAATTTTTGCGGCTAAACATTATCGACGTTCGGCAGTCACCTTCGGTCGGTGTCCCCTCTTTTTGAAAGCGATAACTTTTGCATTTGATAGCTTCAAGTTAAGTTTTGCATTTGAGAGCTTCAAGTCTCTGTTTGCTGACATATGACCACAATTTCCACAAGTCAAACGAATAGTTAGAGTCATCCGAAGAGGTGTTCTGAATGCTCATGTTCGAGCTTCTACGGTTGTTATTTCTCTTTCTGTTATTGTTGAATTGATTCCTCTGACAAAATTGCTGCAGTTCGAAAGTTTAAGTTTGCCACCGAGTTGGAAACTTGATTAATGTTCGTTTCTGTTTCTTGAATCTGTGCTTCGTGAATCACGAGCATATATAGCATGCAAATCTTGAAGACTAATCGTTTCAATATGGGTAGTTAATGCAGTTCATAAGGGACCCATACTGGGCACTAGGCAGATCAGCAAGCATAAATGAAAATTATTGGCCTTACATAATATTCATGTATGGATTCAATCCCCTTGAAGATCGTTTTTGAAGTTTATGAATCCTTTCTTGTGTTCAATTGTTCTGTTTTTGGGATTTAAGTTTCTTGTCTTGGGTTTCTTTTTTTGTTTTTGAGCTGCTGTGTTTACAGTTTCTGTTTTTTTTTTTTTTATTCTGATGTGATGTTATGATAAGAGCCATGTGCTGATGATTTCTTTTTTATGTAAATACTAAGTTTTTGAAATAAGGTAGGAAGCCTATCTCTCAGCACGTTTTTCATTAGAACTTTCCCTTCACCTAACCAATTTAATTAATCAATAAGTACTCACTTAGAGAATATATATGAGTAGCTGACCAAAAATGCACATTGATAGGGACATAATTAATTAAATGAATTATATACGATAGATTTAATTTTTTTTGTAAATAGTCATTAGTCACGGTAGCCAAAATAGAATGCATCATTTTATTTAACATAAATTTACATTGCAGAGAGACCCAAAACTTGGTTTACCCATATTCCCACCTAACTTCAATCTTGGCATATTTGGTGGAAATCAGAATTTGATTTCTTTGCATATGTCAATTATATCATGGTTAATTTTCCAATAGAGAAAGAGTTTTTTTTTTTTTTCTTTCAAAATGTTAATGTGACATCTGGGTCCACTGACTACCAATCCCAGTGTAGATATAACCATCAGTCACTGTCCTTTCAACCAAACCTGCCTCCTCAACCCCAACCACCCTCCAAAAAAAAAATAATAATAATAATAGGGAAACCAAAGTACTTAATAACAGTGAATATAACGAACGTCAGAATTTTGACTTTGATAGTAAAAGATTAATATTTTTAATAAAATAACTTAAACTAAAGCATGTTCCCTATTAACTTAGTTTCATAAACATTTAAAATGTTTATACTTTGAAAAAAATTAAAGGGTTTCTCTCTAGCTTGATTTAGAATCTACCAATCCCTCTCTTTTCTCTTTATATATATATATATATATATATAATCAGATTTCTACAAAAAGAATCCTCTAACCTCTCACAATACATACCCGTTACATTCATCAAAGTATGTATAAGTTAGAGGTAGATACAATTGGGCTGGCAGCCTTATGAAAAAGTGGATCCCAACTGGGCATATGGATCTTCTCTCTTTATCTCCTTTTCTTTCTGTTTTTTTTTTTTTCTTTCTCTTTCTTTGTATATACATCCATACATATACATGGGCAGATGGAGGGGGGCGTCTAGGCCATGTCTCCACCCCAACTAATTGAAAAAAAAAAATTACATTGTAAAAATTGAAAATTTTTAGTTGTGTAATATATTTTTTACGTTTGGGTTTAATTTGGTTTACCTAAATAAGTTCATTGGACTGCTTGGCCCGTTTCTAAACAAAATCTTAGCTCTGATTCAAACTGATATATATATATATATATATATATATATATATATATATATATATATATATATATATATATATATATATATATATATATATATATATTTGAATTACTGTAATGGAAGACTGGATTCAGCTCATGATATTCGTTAAAATTATGCATCAAACATCTTTAGGGTTCAAATCCATGGCGCCATGACGATGTTATCTCTCGACTGAGAAAAAGTTAAGTCAGTTCATTATTGGTGCGGCCTTTACTTTGGTGCAGCCTTAGCAGGAAAGCGAGATGAGAGAGCAGAAGTGGTAGAATTGGATTCTCTCTCTTTCTCAGCCACCGTGTTCCCACGCCAATCATCTCAGACTCCCAGCTGTCGGTGTGAGACCGTGGAGCCGCCTCCCTATCCATAAAAAGGCCTCCCCTCTCCCCTTCTTCTTCCCACTTTCCACAGTCATTCGCCCGCTCTCTCTTCCTCTGCTTCGGCTCTTCTTTCTATCCATCCGGTGATCTTCAGACTCAGACGGAGGACAAGGATGTATCCACCAGGGAACCAGGACATGTCTTACTACGATCATGTCCAGCGCCGCCATGAAGAGAAGGGCTGCCTTTATGCCTGGTTCATCTCTCTCCCTCTCTGTTTCTATTTCCCTCTGTTTTCAGAGAATCTGATGGTTTTCTTCCGTTTTGTTTTGTGGGTGCAGCTTGTTCGCGGCCTGTTGCTGCTTCTGCTGCGCTGAGACGTGCGAGTGTTGCTTAGACGTCCTCTGTTGCTGCTGCTAGCCGATTCTGTTCGTAGGCCACCATCGTGGCCTTCTTCCTTCCGCCATGATCTTGCTCCCTTGTCTTTCTTCCTCTCGTGGATCGTCTTCTTCTTCTTCTTGTCTGCTTGTGCGTGTGATAGGTGCATTCTGTGAAAGGCAAGTCGTGTGATTTGATGTGAAGCGTTGACCTTGTTCTTGAATAAACACCAGCGTCTTTCTTGAAAATCCGATCGATCGTCGATGATCTCCGTCCTCTCATGATGCCCAATTACATGAACAAAAGAAGGAAGAAAATTACTGTTGGTTGATTTGCGTTATTAAAACTTTGAATCTATGCATTATTCTCGTCGGTTCCTTCGATGGATTTCGTTGGCTGATTCGTTTGCAGTTCAGGGACCACTGCAAGTCTTTCACATAAGCCTTCACCGGATTCTGACCAGGATGAGGAGAAGATAAAATTCTACCGGTGGTTGTCGTTTCCGACTTTATTGGCTTTGGAAATCTGTGCGATGAGTTTCTATCATAAATTGGCACTGGATGGAAGACTTCATCCAAAAGAAAACAAAAAGTATTTTAAAATAATTTACAAGAACTAAAAAATATATGTTAAGATATTTTGCAAAACGAGGATAATATTTATTTTCCACTTAGCCAGATACCGCCAACACCAGAAAAATATCTGATTAATTTTTGACAAGGATGTCACAGCCTTCGAAAATGGATTTGGTAGGATCTTATCGTTGAGGAATAATGAGGAAATGTATGGGGCTCCCAATGTTCCCCAAATGGCACGACTCTTTTTTCGAGGAAAAAGTTATGCCTTTCGTGTTCGTGGAAAAATTCCCGTGTGACAAGCTGTACTCATGACTTAAAGAGTCGTGGAAAAAGTTTTAAGAGACTTTGATTCCTGGTCTTCATTCTTCAACTTGGCATCCTTCACGTTCCTACTTCCCTTCTTATACACGCTCGCCCACTTGTGTGATGACGATGCCGTGTTTGTTTCATTTGTGGTGGAAAAGTACAGAAGTTCTGGATCGAAAAGGTAAATATAATCATGTGTATCAAAGGGGCCGGTAGCAGTCGATCTGGATCACATGGGATTGCAAGAACCCTCATACGTAGGAGTGGGCATCCGGCCGGGCCAACCCGGTCCGGGTTGACCCTTCAGGCTGGAAACCAGGGCCCGACCCGATATCCCGGGTCTCAGCCCGGCTCGGCCCGATGGGGAAGGGGGAGGAAGTGGACTGGTGGAGGCGGAGGGGGGCAAGGGGGAAGAAGGAGAGGCAGGGGGAAGAAGGAGAGGCGGAGGACGGGAGGAGGAGGAGGAGCATGGGGGACGGGCCGGGTTGGGCCTCCACCGGGCAGCACCATCGGGCCCGGGCCCGACCTGGGACCCATTTTTGTCGGCCTGAACCAGGGCCCGACCGGGCACCCGGTGGCGGCCCGATACTAATATGGAGTCAATTAATCCAAATTAGCCTGTAATTGCTTAGTTGGAGATTACATTATTTAAACTAATTGGATTTGGATTTGGTTGCACTTGCCAAAAAAACACACTTACTCTTGATCCCTTGACAAGTTCCATGCCAAAAGGATTGAGAGAGTTGGAGTTGGTAAAAAAGTGAAGGAGGTCGTTATTAGGGCTGAAAAAACATGTTTGACATAACAAAATGCTTACACGTGTCTCGCCTCTACACAAGTTGCATGTGATCGCTTACACATGCCAATTAATTGTATGTGTCACGCAGTGCATGTGGTAGCCCTTTTTTTCGCATAATCCGAGTGAGCGGGGGAGACCCACTGCCATGTTAAAAGGCCGAAGTCTCTCCTCAACCTCTGGTCTTCCTATACAGAGTCTACTTTCAATGTGCCATTCTTCAATTTGCACATTGGTATCTCCTTTTTGCAGCACAGACTCAGAGACTTGACCATCTATCAGTCTTGCATAACCATGTTTTGATAAATTAAGGGAACATCTGCAGTATCTTCTATCTTCTGTATAAATTAAAAAAGACATCAAAAGCAGTATTCTAAATCGCATTTTATTTGTTTCCTACAAGTTATTTAGTTATTTTATCGCTTTGTTGCACCTTTGGGCTGTGAATTGATGAAAATGTCAATCAAATTAGGTATGAATCTCAATCCTGCGAACAAGTTCCCAACCTCATGTTTCCATTGCAATGGCCGATCAAAACTTTTGGGAAACGAGATTAAGGGACATATTCTTAGATCCAAATGCAAATCTGATAATCTAGTCGTGTTTTGTTCAGATCAAGGATAGAGCACAAGCTTTATAATATTGTAAGCATGTTCTATGAAGAATATAAATCACAGGCGGTGACCCTTTAGACAGAGGCGCACCCAAAAATTTTTTATGAGGAGGGCCGAATTAAAGTTTCTAAATTTTGACATGCACCGAAATATCATCTTTCAAAATTTTTATAGTAAAATTTTCTAAAATTTACATGTAATTTTATTTTTTTTAAAAAAAAGAAGAGGTGGGCGAGGGCCCATCCGGTCTCCCCTTGGCTCCGCCCCTGCCTTTAGATGAAATAAAGAGGGTCTGGCTTTGTAAATGTTATTCTACTTTTAATTTTGTATACAACATATCGCCAATATGCCGTTTAAAACGGAGATCATGCAAACAAAATGATTAGGTATTTTCATTATGAGTATACTTTAGCAACATGATTGACAAAGTTTTTAAAAATAATTTGTAATTTAAAATTGATCCAAAAAATTTGAGATCCAAATCCAAACAAAAAAATATGTAAGGTAGGATGACAGAAGGCCTTTCGATCTCCCAAAAATATCTTGAAAATTGCAAACATTTCTTGAACATGATGATCGTATTTCTAGTTTTTGAAAAACCTTCCCGGTGTAGAGAAAACTTAAAGGCACGAAGGAGCCAAAACAATTAAAAACAATCCAATTAAAAAGATTGTTGAGAAAAGTTCAATGGAGCTTATCGTCTAAAAATGATTATATTGTTGCTGCCATTAAAAGTTCTTGACAGGCACATAAAAAGCACATATCTAGGTCTAAGCCAAACAATTTAGAATAAGCATTTCAATGCAAGCTGAATGACGTGAGTTTATTTTTTTCAAATAAACATGAAAAAGCTTAAGCAGATTATCCTCCTAAAAAAATGAGAAAATTTTATGAAACTCATACAAATGTGAGTTTACATTGTTATTTTGTCAACCACTAAATTTGAACAAGTTATTCAAAATGAGATACAGAAAAATTGCCATGACTAAGAATCCACAGTTCATGGTTGTTCAAAGGATATTGAAATTTGTCATCGCCACATCAAAGAATTGGTTGAAAATAGAGAGAGTTTGCTAGAGTTCATCCCCAACAAAGATTAAGAAGCAGACATACTTATCAAACAATTGCCAATGACAAAGTTGAAAAATTCAAAACTTCTTTGGGAATCACGAATTAAAAGAGGGTGTCAGAACAAACTGTAATCTGAAATCGATCAAAAAAATTTGAGTTATAAATCCAAGACAAAAAGAATGAGTACAATGGCATGCTGGAAGGCCTTTCAATCTCAAAAGATTTTGATATATATATATATATAAAGTCGGCAGGGATGATTTGATGATCCTTCATTTTAAAGGATATGAGACATGGCTTTTGATTTCTTATATATATATATAAGTGTTTTCCTATATTTTTTCTTTTTATGGCCTTCCATAAGATCTTTGGATTTGAAAAGAACGGGTGATAGCACCTTTGTTTTATATTTTCCAACGAAAAGCCAATTTTTTTTTAATATGGCGATATTTTTCACGATATTTACTGGTTTTCCAACCGTGTTTAATTTCTTTTGTGCAGAGAGCGGGAGAGGGAGAGAGCCCCGGGAAGATGGACGGAAGAGCTCAAATGGATGCCATTTTGAGATCCCTTACGTCGGCGGGATGGTGCTTCAGGGACGTCGACGAGACCATCGACGCGTTAACTGCTCTTGGCACGACCACCGCGGTCGTTGGTGAGAAAACGATGGAGGCAGAGTTGCTCAACATGGATCTGAGAGAAATCGGTGGGAGATCACTGCCCGACCCTTCCCTTTTGAAGAAATCATCTCATCTTCAAGGCCCTAAAGTTTTGCAGGCATGCCCACGTCCACCTGCTTCCGTTTTTGTTTTTGCATTTTTTTCCCTGTAATGATCTATATTCGTGAACGAGTTTCTGCCAAACGCTGAAGATTTACTGGAATTTGGGTAGCTCTTCCCTTTCAGTTCCAATTTATTCATTTGATTTTTTGGGCAATTCCTAGTTTCTGAAATAGACGTCCTTGTAGAAAGTCTGTCATTCAATGGGTTTTTTGTTATTCTTTTTTGTTTACATTTCTAGTCTGTTGAGTGAAAAAAAACGATACTTTCCGGAAGCAAGAAGTTGCAGAAGCCATGGTATATCTATTAGTTTGTAAAGTTCAGAAGTTAGTGTTCTTTCATGCACGGTATGAAGTTGTAGAGGATGTGGATAGCCTGTCCGATCTCGATTCGACCTCTTCTGTGGTAATTTTTTCTTTGCCTCTCTTACCCTAGATTACCGGAAGATGTTATAGCTGAATTGTCCTGTACCACCTTCCATTATGCCTTTTCCTTTGATTCAAGACTGTTGCTCGGTTTGCTTTTCTTACTAAAGTGTGTGCTTCCAACTGTCTCCTCATTACCACTTGAATGACTATCATCACGTCCTCCCATGCTGATTCATCCTCTCCGTCTACCCCTTTCAATTGGCACACTAAGAATTTGTAATCAAGAGCATACCATTTTATGCTTTGTTTGTATAGGCTATGTATCTTTTGAAGATATGAAGCGAAGGGCGTGCAGGGTCACCAGATTAGGTAGCTGTGATCTCCTCATTGCGATCAACTTGCATTAGAATGCTCACTGTCAATGTCATCAACAACTGAAGCACTTTTGTCCCTTTGAGCTCCTCCTACTAGTCTTCACACAACTTGTGAAGTGAAGTCTAATCATTGTGGCTTAGCCCTTCTAGGGATTCCTGAGTTCATCATAATGCTCACCTGTCTAACTCGTCCTCCTCTTTTGCTAGGCGATAACCAATCGAAGTTGCCTTTGTGAAACTCAGCTCGGCCATTAGAATCCTCGGCTTCAGGACTATGCTTGCACCTTCACTCCTTAAGGTGTCCTCGCTCCAGTGAGACATTCCTCAGGGGAATGTCGAACTTCTCGTCTCACAACTCTCATACATATCTGTTTTCCTGTGCATAAATCAACCACACGAGACAAAAGGACAACAGAGTTTATAATGGTTAACCTTAGTCACATAAGGATTAGAGACATCAGAAACTCAGAATCGCACACACAGACCCACAAGTGAAGAACGATTGTAGTCCAGAATACTCTGTGGAAGTGCATTCTTTTGGCGTACTTAGTTCTGTAAATCATGTTTAGGCAATAGTTTTAGAGTTCTGTTAGTTATTAAATTTTATTTTTTCCCCATATTTTTTACATGATGAAAGTCCTTTTGTGGCAAACTGAGAAATGATGTGCTGGTTGTGTTCATACATAAAATATAATTTAGCTTAAACAGGTTTGCTTCTCTGTAATTGTAATTTGTGTTTTCCTTTTGAAACAGGTTGTGTCTGTCAGAGATGTTCATCAAAGTAGCATGGAAGTATCATTCAAAAACTCTAAAAGGCTTCTGATGTTTTGTCTTACTGATGGTTATTCAGAAGTAACCGCCATAGAGTACACTCCATTATTATCAATCCCAGAAGAAATTATTCCTGGCACAAAGGTTGATAATGCTACATATCGTTTATTTAAATAAAATGGCTAGATCCTATTTCTGAATGCAAACAAAGATGATGTGGTCTTCTGTTTAGGCTATTTTTGTCATTACATTCTGTTTTAGGATGATATGTTGGTCATGAAAAAATTTCAATTTTTATGATTTCCCCCATGCTTCACATTTGAAGTTCTAGTTTTCTAGATTGCAATTGCAACAAATAGCATTGGTGGATCAAGTTCCTACTATGCCTCTGCAGGAAAACTAATAATTCACATAGATTATTTGTTTATTTATTCTTATGTAAGTTTTTCTGTAATTAACTTAATTCGGAGCACCTTCTTTATGTTATTGCTATTCTTAAGTGTGTAGACTGTAGAGCATTCATTAATGTAAAGAATAGTGCCATAAGGTGTTCTAGGCTTCTTCTAGATGCATGGAAGGCATGAGTCGGTAAGTTGCTCACTTGGATTAATTCTCTAGCTACTAAGGTTCCAGGTCTATAGTTGCTAAGCTGCTCACTTGAATTAGTTCTCTAACTAATAAGGTTCCAGGTTACCAAAATTTTATTTGAAGTGTCTTAGTGGATGGATCTGTTATCCTTGATTTTGACCATAAGATGTCATCCTTGTCTCACCATTGAATGAAGAATAAAACAGAATGGCAGAGTCTCAAATCTGAGGTGATCAAATGGCATGTCCATGCTTTCAGGAAGGTGGATGACAAATTCAATTGCCTTCTAATTTGGGGAGATGTGGAATAAGATTTCTTTTATCGCTTGAATTGATACATTTTTTGACATGAGAATGAAAAGGCAAGGCCAGATAAATCCAAGCTTTCTTCATGTATGTCACACATAAAAGTAAAACAGGCCACTACAGCTCCCAAAAAGGTTATTCTTTCTCCATGTTCATATATTCTTTTTATTGCATCATTTGCAAGGAATGATGGCTTGTCTACCTTCCTCTTGGTTGGTAGTTGGCATTTCCAGACAGAGGCTTGCTATGACAAGTCAGACCTTGCAAAAAAGCCAAATTCTCTTTCTTTATGAATAGTTTTGAACTTGAACCTGGTTTCCACCTGTTTGCAGACCACTGCAGGGGAAGGCAGTAGAAAAAGTTAGTTTGTGATATTGATCATCATATAAGTCAGAAATCTGCTCCATTATGAAACACATACTAAAGTAAAAAGTGACTGATTTGGTGATTCCACTGGTTCCAATCATAGATCTTGGAAGGGTCATTAGTTCCCCTCATAGGTCTTGGAAGACGTTGATAGCTGTGTCTCATGAATGCTGATGTGAATATGGTGTTTTCAGTAAATCTTAAGTGCAGATGCAGCACACTTCTGAAAAATCTTGCTGATGTGGCACATGTGTGTGTGCGTGTGTCTATGTATACAGGGTTTTTAGAATAGAAGTACTTGTTTGCAACCCCATGAACTGTCTAAGTAACAGCATTGAGGTGGTCCACAAATGGAGACCTGTAAAGTATCTTTTTGACAAAGTGATAGTTAGCTTCTTGAGATGGAAGCTGGTTAGCTCTCTCTTTTTCAGTTGGTGGTGTTGATAACCATATAATTAAATAAGATCAGATATCTGAAGGCAGTGCATATTAGTGCTCATATTTCTCAATACTCAAAATATACATAGCATATGTATGAACATCTAGACCAACACACACTGCACCCACATCCACACCTGAGTTGAGTTGATGTGGCAGCTGTTTGATGTGTCCATGTGCCGCAGTTCAAGGGCATGTGCGTTGTAATTTTTAGAATGATCACCAATGTTCCTGATTTACTTGATGGAGTTCTTCAAATGGATGTCCCTGCCTGCATCTTTTTGAGTCTTCCCTGGGATTTTGTATTATGCTTCATTGCCTCCACCGTTTTAATGTCTGTGGTTTTCTCTTTTTCCTTTTTGTTTTTTGCATTGGCAGTTTGGTTCTTATTTATAATCTAAAGGCCATCTAGTTAAAAACTTAAAGATGTCAGAAGTGAAGTTTGGGCTACTATTTTCCAATTATATATCCAGACATCGTTTCTCACACATGTTGAGTTTGCTCTTTTATTGATGCCATCTGTGTAGCATGCCTTTAATAGATCTGTATTCTAATACTTACATTAAACTGATCTAAACTTGTTCTTGCTCTGGTCTTTATGTTTTTGAATAAATGTTATTATGTAGATTCGGTTGGAGAACAAAGTACCAATACACAGTGGCATATTATGCCTGGAATCCAAAATGATCACCGTGCTAGGTGGTCTGGTGCAATCTCTTTATGAAGAGTGGCAGATTAATCGGAAGTATTCTGGATTTTCTCGTTCTCAGTTGAAGCTGTCTCAAAATACTGACTCTGTAGGTCCTCCACCATTTGAGAAGTTGGAAGTCGGTTCTCACCTTCAAGGATGCAAGCCACAGAGCAGTTATGTCATATGCATAGCCTCTTTCTGTTTCCTGTATTATCCATTTTCAAATTTCTTGAAAAACTATTGGTTATCTCTTGATCCTTTTGATGCACTCTTCTTAGTTAACCGATGCATGTAAATATGTTTGGATTTGGAATAAACTCCCGTCCATCATCAACTTACGTCTATAAGAAATAGAGAACAAGATCTCTGTCTCATCTTTTGTGACTGGATCTTTATATGGAGTCACACACCAACAAATTACCAATTCACAAGTATTGTGGAGATGTAGAGTTACCACTGAATTATTTTTTGAAGTTACCATTTTCTAATAGTGATATTTATAAAAAATGTCAGTTTTTGAATTTTTAAATGGATATCCTATGTTGTGTCCCCTACATGTTAATCAGCGATGCCCATGCATCAATTGCATTCAAGACTCCAAGGCAGCTTTGTCCCAAGTATCCCTTCTGTTATGACAGTCATCAAAATTAAGTCATGGAACTGGAGACATGGACTCTGCTCATTATGTAGCATTGCTTTGTGGATCTTTTTGTGCTTCAGGACCTTTTGCATGTTTGAGCATATTGTGGGCCCAGTTGATTAGTTTCATCATTTTAATTTCTCCGTCAAAAGTTGTTTTCATGTCAAGAAAATGGCTAAAACTGAATTTCCATCCAGTTAAAATTTTCAGTTTGGGGATGTGTTGTACATGTTGATGCTTGATGCACATGAAGCAACATTTTAGATAGCTGCTCCAGAGCTCTTTGGGTTAAACAAATCTGATTAAAATTAGTAGATTGCCTATTAACATGGAAAAATTAGAATAAAGAACACAAGAAAATCTTCTCTTTTTGTGTCATAAATCGAAGGGGAAGCAGGTAATCAATGCTTCATCAGTATCTCATGTGCTTCATTCCACAGACTATGCTTGCAAAGCTAGCAAATTTATTCAAGGAAAGGTTTTACGAAAAGCATATTGGTATGAATAGGAAGTTGCGTTGCCACAACTTTTCCTGTATTCCTGAACAGTGAGTCGCTGTGGTCACATGGTAAATAGTTTCTTGTATACAGTGTCTGAAGTTGATGTTGTTTTTACAGGTTCATCAGAGGTTATTGCAAAGAATATGGTTCAACCTCATCCAGAACGATGTTCTGATGCGATAAGGGGTAGGGGCATTGGGGGTTATCATGGTGCCCATGAAACTCATGTTTCTGATGCCACTGTTCAAAGTCGCTCTTGCATAACAGAGTCAACTTCAGAGGGAGCCGAGGAGAAGTCTGCTTCCTCCAGTTCCAGGCCAAAAGAAAGTATGTTTTTGATTCCTAGCATTAACTCCAGTAATATAGGATGTCAACCTTATCTAGTGTTTCAAAAAGCACGAATTTGAGCAATGAATGTTATTGTGGTGGGAAGCTGTCAAGGTTGCCTTTGACCCTGATGAGCAACATCAGCCACATAGCTGTCAATTTGTTTCAAAGTCATCAACTGATTAAGCACTGCACATGTAACTGTCCAATGCCAACTTATCAGTCATGTTTAGGAGTCGTTACAGGGATTGCTTTGAGTTTGATCCAAAGCTTCCAGAAAACCTATATAGCAGTTTAATGGATGCTTTGGTCAATCAGCATCAGATCTAGACCAGATTTAGTTGGATACTGGGACAAAGTCGCCGTGGATACTTTTCTTCAAGTGACCTTGGTCAGGCTTTTGTGTGTGTATATGGGAGTGTGCTTTCTGTATATTTTTCTTTGCACTTGCCTGGGTCTAATGGGGTACAAGATGCTAATCTCGATACAAATTTACCTCGCCAAAGTCGGTTAATGATCAAGTTGGACTGCTTGATCATTGTAAAGTCCCTCTGTCCTAGCACTCAGAATATTGGATTGACCTGTTGAGACCACCCTTCTCTATTTGCCTGTTCACTTCATGGCCTTGTGGCAACTATTCTGTTGCTTGTCTCTATCTGCTGCAGTTTCAGATGCTGTCCCTATTCAAAATCAAGCTGCTGCCCAAAAACTATTTGGAAGAATGAACAAACCAGATAAGGATGGCAGGCAACCTATGCGCGGGAGAGGCACAAGGCAGCGTGGGAAAGGCAAAGCTGAAGAACCAGCTGTTTTTACTCTGGATGAATGGGAGAAAAGAAAATCCACCACCGGGATTTCTGGCAAACTTGAGGCTGGTTTAGATGTGAGAAGCGATGAAGAAATTGCTAGGCAGCTACAGAGACAATTAAATTTGGAAGATGAAATTGTGAGTATCTTCTTTTCTCATATTTCTCAATGAGCTTTTCTTTTTCCTGATCATTCTTTGCTGCTTGATTATGTTCAGTTTGCAGGCTGTCATGAATCTGAAGCAGACAGAATACGAATGAGTATGTTCGACTTTGGTAGAGAAGGAAAACAAGCCGAAGGTGGACGAGTGGGCAGAGGTAGAGGTAGAGGAAGAGGTAGACGGAGATTCGGTTGACAGAACAACATGTGATTCATATTTTTTTAGGCTGCATTTGGGAAGTATGTTGCCAGAGTTGCAAGGTCACTGGAAGCACTTGTCCTTGCTGGACCCTCCTGTCCTTGTAGCAATTTTTGAGTGGCTCCTCTAGGCTCTATAACCCCCATGTTTCCCCTCTTCCTACTCTCTCCAGCAAGGAGGTATCTACCACCTGTTTTGAAATATTTCGAGAACTCTCTCTCTCTCTCTCTCTCTCTCTCTCATATATAACATATACTGCATTTATTCATTGGTGTAAGAGAGCAAACAGGTATGGTCCTCATATCATATCTAAAAAGGAAACTTAGTGGTTCGGTTGTACACTAGGCATTTTTCGGGATAGAAAAAAGCCATACCACTTTTCCGATGCAAGCTTGCGGGAACCATACCACTTTTAATCCTTGTAAGCTTTGGTAGTTTGGTTTTGCTTGTTGCTCTGTGTTCCCTTTATGTAAACACTTTCTTGTTTTCAAGTTTTAAATCTTCAGTATGCTGTACATTATAAATTGGCTTATTGTCCGTCATGGGGACTAGTTTGATCTAATTCTTTTTAAGTTTACTATTTTAAAATATGCTAGAGAATGGTGTTTCAGTTAGTGACACTTCGGCAAGTACGTGTTCTTTTTTCTTATTAAGGGTAACTGTGCAACTTCTATTGGAATTCGTATTCGAATTTAAACTGAATGTGGATCTTAGTGCAAAATAAATAATTTCAAGCATTTATTAAGTTTGAATTGTTGTAGGAATTATTATTAATTCCAAGCAAGATGAGGTATCAAAAACTTGTGAAATTCATTTGCCCTGGAATTCAGTATTTTAACTTCTCACGGGAAGCTGTATTTACCTGCTAGACCAGAGGAACACCGAAGACTGCTGTTCCTCCGGGTGATTATATATTTTGGAAGTGTAAGCAAATGATCTTATTTGGTTGGCCTTCATTTCTTTCTATAAACTATTGAACACTTGCTGTTGATTCTCTGACATAGCCAGGCATGATGATCCTTGAGTTGAGAAGGCATCTTCGAAGTAAAGAAACTTGTGATGTTCGGGTAAGGAAGCTTCTTGGTTCTAGGAAAGATATGCTGCTAGTAGGGAGATGGGTTGGTGGATCTCGAAAGAGTGCTTCACTGGGTTCGGGATGTCACGTAGACACAGCTAGGGGGCTTAGCTCGAACCGAGTTGAACTTATATTGGGTCCGATCTACGCACCTGCATCCTGCTTTCTTCATTTTTCACTTGGTCAACACTGACTGAATCCGATGCTCAGACTTCCCTGCTCTTCCCCTTCATTTCTCAAAGCCTGAGAATGAAATTTGTAGCAACTGCATATATTCTGATTAATCGTCGGATGATTAAAAATTAAAAATATGTCGTTGAAGGCATTATAAACCGTTGATAAAAATTCTGTAAACCGTTGTTTATATTATACACCGTCACTAATGCTCTTAAGCTGTTACTGATCCACAATTTGACACACGGGCCGTTGGATATAATATCTGGTAGGACCCGGCCATGTAGTTGCGGCCTGCCGGAGGCCGGATTTGAGAGTTTGATTTATCTTTGTTGTTAAATTTTTAATAGACTATATTAATGTCACCCATTTAATACGCATTTATTTTTTCTTTACCTTGATATGTTCATGCAGTTATATTCTTGAGGAACATTGTAAGTTTGATTTACCAAAATAACTTTGTTAATATAGATCATACCTTGTGATTTATATTGCATTACTCTAACTTGCAATTCACATTATAAGCCAACAACTTGGGTCAAAGTCTTTTCTCTAGTTAAAAATGCCGTTGGTTGTAGGGATGTTAATATATTTGAGTCCACGAAGAAACGGTGAATCTAGTTTAAGGCACACGCTTCTTGCATGTTCCAGTCAACTTTATGAGAGAGAGTCCCATTACAAACGAATTAATCTGAGAGAAATAAATTTAGAAAAATTAACGCAACACCCAAATATCAAGCCCCCACCTCTCTAGTTCGCCATATGTAAATATGTGGTATGGAGACATACACAAACCGGGTCAGGGCCAAGTCCGGGTCTTCAATCTAGGCTCGCTGAGACAAATAAACAAGCTTGACTTGATCTCAAGAGCAGAAAACAAAAAAAGAAGAAGAAAAATTATAGTTTTTGAAATTAGGTATATAAGTAAATGTTTTTAAAAATATAAGGTACACAAAGATTACAACATGTGAAAAAATTTGAATTTTTAGTCCAAATCCAAACCAGCTAAGCATATGCTGATCACAAAGTTCACCGATTCATGTAAGTCTAGGATTTTGGTACAATGAGATGGTCCGGTTTAGATTCTCCAAATCCGAGCCCGGATCCAAACAGGCAAGGCCAGAACAAGACGGACCCAGACATTCTTGGTTTGGACCCGAATTCCGGGGCTTGATTCAAGGGTGCACAAGAGAATGACACGGGCGATTTTTTTCCTGGCATTCATGCTACCCAAACCGGTAGCTGTTATAGTGAATCCCAAATAACTGAAAATGAAATTTAATTGCAAATTAATTAGAAAAAAGAAAGCTGACAAGAAAATGGCGGGAGGTCGTCTGCTCCTATGCTAAATCCGTCACCAGGGTCCCTTGCAACTTGCAGAGAAGGAGGAACGAGGAAGAAGAGAGAGGGGATGGAGGGATTAGCGATCAGAGGAGCCATAGCTGTCGTGGTCTCCTTGTTGGTAGCTATCAGGGCTTTCAACCATGGGTCCTTGAGCAAATCAGGCGCATTCATGGGGTTTCTCGTGTTGTCGGTCCACATAGCGGCGAGTTACAGGTGAGAGAGCGTTTCTGGTTGTATTCCTCCTTTGTTCTTAGTTAACTTTTTGGGGTCTCGTTTTTGTCGAGAATTGAAGTATTCCTACCTTTGGTTTCTTGTTTCATAAGATTTGGGGCGATTATATTGGTGTTCTTCTTCACCTCTTCGAAGTTGACGAAGATGGGAGAGGATAAGAAGCGCGTGGCTGATGACTCATTCAAAGTGGGAGGGCAGCGTAATTGGTATATCCCTCGTCTCTTTTCGATTTTTATGCTTGATCTGTTTTCCTCTTCCTAGTATGTGACTAGAGCAATTAATCAATATTTTGGCCTACTTTAATAATTGTGACAGAGAATGTGCTGGCTGGCCTTGCCGGGGACAGTTCGCTCTAGATGAAGCTTATAGTACTTCATAGTTACATATTTATGGTACAATTCTGCGTAAGGTCTAGACCAGGGGATAAGGTGAAGGAACATTTCAGGAACGGTTTCTCAATCCGCCCAGTGACCACATGGTGATATCCTTAGTGGGGAAAGAAAGGCATCGGAAAAAGGCTCAGTACGCGTTCATTGTTTTACCTTTCATTATTATCTCGTAAATGGACAATTAAAGGTATCCTATAACCATGGATGAAATGATTGTCCAGAAAGGAAATAGGTTTTAGTGCAGATGATGACCGTGAATCAGCCACAGTATTTATGCCGAGTATGGTGATGGATAGAGCTGAAAAAATGGCAAATGTAGTTGAGATACTACTAATTTTGGAACTAATGACAGGTGTTACCAGAGTAAGAAACTTGCATACCGAGTGTTCTTCTTTTCAGTTTGTAGATATAGAAAAAATGTTCAAACCTTTTGAATCAACAATTTTCTGATAGGATTTATTTGCACAAAAAACGTGGCAGACTACACCATGAATTTGTTACGTTTTTTTTTTCATCAAATCTCTGAAAGCCACTATACAGTATACAATTAGGGTACATCCAATTCGACAAAGTTGACAAATCCACATCCATACTGATTCAGACTCGATTGCATTCTTTGTTATTTCATATTGCCTTACCAACTTTTCTTTAAATTCATGGGGATGCATTTCTCTCCTAGAGAAAAGAATCATGCTAATAGTCAGGGAGTTTATCTAGCTTGCTTCTTCCAGCCAACCTCCCTTACCTGATAGAAACTGCACATTATTCAGTCTACAGCAGGCTTTACAACCATTAGAGTTCTGCTAGTCGGTGCAGGGTTCAGAAGCATTCTCGTAAACAAGTCAACATAAAAAATGAAATCCTTGCAGAGGTTGCCAAACTGTCTTATATTGTACTTTATTGTGTAACTACCGGTATCATCACTGTATCTTTTACATGCACACATGCATGTTAAACAATAAGCTGAAGAATGGAGATTTTATCAGGATGAGCTCCCATCAGTTTGATGTCATTTATGAAAAGTAACTGAATGTGGATTAAAATTTTCAGATTATTCTAGTTATCCCTTCTCTTTTTTGAAAAGGAGTATGTTAAGGCCCAAGGATTCAGTATTAATCAGACTTCTGAAAATTTGCTCTGTCCATCATCTTATATTGAAAGATAACAAGGGCCAATCATTAAGGGAATTCAACTATCCTGGTCTTTCTGGCACAGCAGATGTTCCTGCATTGTCAGCTGGCCTGCATCTGTACTGCATCGTGTCACTTTCAGTAAGTTTGTCATGATGCAGTGGCCTTCTCAATCCTTCCTAGTCATTTTGATCTAGCAAATCCAGAGCTTTCTTCAAAGCTCAGCTAGATGTTTAAGATTGAGCAATAATAATGGCTTCATTTATCTTCAGCATCATATCATGTTCTCTTCAACATCTCTTAATCTTTCAGGATTCAGGTTCTATCAAACAGTGGAATTGCAACCATTTTGTTGGTCGCAGTTGGATATTTGACGGGTTGGAAAGATGTTTGCTTAGATTCTAAAGAATCATCCTTGGTAACATGTTTAATGGGTGGTATAATTGGACACTACGCCTGTTGCAATGGAGATACTTGGTCATCAGAGTTGGGGATGCTTAGTGATACACAGCCTCGTCTTATAACAACATTTAAGGTACCATATAGTTTCTTACATCGGTCGGATAGGTTAAATCGATTTATGTATAACTTAGCTGGACAGCACTATATTTTAATAAATTCCTATTGTAGTTCTGGTATTTCCTGATTTTTTTATATCCAACTTGGCACATTTCTTCACTAAAAAATTGGTTATACATAGGAAGAGTCAGTAAGCATGATATTCACAGATTTTCTTTTGCTTTAGTTGTGAACTGTCTCAAATATGTCTAGTTGCTGCCATCTGTTTTTTGTTTCTCAAGCATAGCATGTGAAAAAGTAGCTTTTAGATGGATACATTTCAGCATATTTATGAGTTATGTGTTGTGAACCTTCAGGCTTCAGGTTCTTGTACATGAGATAATATTGGTGTAAATCATTGTCACAAACCTTGCCATTTTTTCCTAAAACATTGCATTAATAACTGAAAAATAAGGGAAGACAAAAGAAAAAGGTGAAAAATGCATGATATTTTGAAAATATAGCAGTTTTGTGGCATTGTCATGTTTTATTCCAATTTTTTGAATAAATTTTAATATTTTAAGGCTCCTTTTAACATTTTAATAACTATTTTGATTTTTTAACAATATCTTGGTAACAATATCTCCAGAAACTCAAAATTCATAATTCTTATAGTTCTTATTTTTTGGTTTTCGAACTCCCAAGATTTTCCTAAGGACAAGAAACTTTCTGATTAGTATCCAAGAAGACTTTGGCAGTAACAACCTAAGAATAATATTTTTAACAATTGTTTAAATGATTCTTTACCACATAATCATTGGTCATGTCCCTATGGTAGTTTACAAACTAATTTGTCTGCATCTGACATATAGAGATGATTAAAAAATACAAACATGAACATATTGTAAAAGATAAAAGGGAAGCAAAAGACAAAGACAAAGTTAAGAAAAAAGAAAAAGTGCTATTCTGGATTTGTTCTCATGTGTTGTAGAAATTGCCGAATCTATTAACCTACACTGCTGCGAAGAATTTGTTTAGTTTAGTTGGATGAAATATGCATCCAGTTACACATTCAAGGTAAGCTTGTTGCTAATGCTCCAAATTCATCTACACATCTGACTTATGTCATGCTTGGAAAGACTGCTTTCACTCAATTCCTGCTTCCAGAAACAACAGTCACAGAAAATGCGTTTTTTTTTTATGCGAAAAAAACGTGATAAATTAACTGGCACTTAGTTCTTGAAGTGACATGACCTAACTACAATTGTTAGTAAAACACTGTAACATTATATGCTTTTCTGTTTATTTTTCCCTAAGTCGGTCTTTTCTGAACTTATTGACGCTTTCTTTTCAGACGGTCCCAAAGGGTACAAATGGGGCTGTGACTGTATCAGGTCTTATTGCTGCTGCAGCAGCTGGAAGTGTTGTTGGCTTGACATTCATTCTTGTAGGACTTCTGACAGCAAGTTGTAATGTGGATGTGGCTCTGAAACAGCTGTTGGTTTTGCCTCTTGGTATGTTGGCTGGGGTTATTGGTAGCCTTATTGATTCTCTCTTGGGTGCAACTGTGCAGTTTAGTGGCTTCTGTTCTGTCCGCAAGAAGGTAAAGTATTTATCCATGTCTTTTCTGTGTACAGATGTTAAGAAGTTAAATATACCAGCTTTATGTTCCTCATGCTTGCTCTCCTGAGTTTTCACCAAATTGGTTCATCTGCCCATGATTGTATGTAAAAGTGCTGCCTATATAATTTGTATAGTCTAGCATAGATGTTTCCACATTTTTCACAAGCTTTAGTGTCTTGAATTTTAATTTGACTTCACTGTCCAAATTCTTTCACCCAAGATGGTTCATAGGTGGTCAGCTGAGTCTCTGTAGGTCCATGTCGACAGGAGTGGGGCGTGGCATGAGATTTTATTGTACATCTCTTTGCCATTTCTCAATCGGCCTGATGTTAGGGATGCAGAAGCATGGTTTTCTTTGCTAGGAATTTTACTTTGTATCTTGTTTTCCAAAAAATATAGTTACAAATTTTCTCGCCATGGAGTTTTGGTGATTGTAGTGTTTCCATTAATTTTTTATGTCTTTGATAGTCATTTTAAAATCACATCCATGTGCTCAAAACCTATTCTTTATTACTGAAATCAACTGTCCAAAAGAGTGTACAGTGAGTTGAGTTTTAGTCAAAAGTAATAGACTCCATTGGTGTACTGGTCATCTGATTTGCCTTTCAAAAGGAGGTCTCCATTTCAAAGTGGTATGTTGCCCTTATATTCAAAAAATAGTTTTTTTGAACGCTTAGTTGGTTCTGGTTTAGCCGAGCTGGGCTCAAATTTGAGCTTAGCTGAGCCAGTCTCCAGCTAGGCTCAAGTTTGAGCAGGTCTAGTCAAGTTGAACTCAAGTTGGTGAAATTGAGCTTGGCGCAATTTTGGAGCAAGCTCGAGCTGTCTTTCAAGACTCGAATCAAGTTCAAGCTGCCCAAGCTCTTCTCAAGCCGAAAAAGGGAAAAAACACATTTTTTGAAGAAACATCAAAATGAACAAAAACTCGTTTTTTTCTGTTTTTCCATTTTGTTGCATTTTTGCCTTATTTTATTTTTTAGTTACGAGAGTTTTATTTTCACATTTTTACATGTTATTTTTAGGATTTTTTTAATTTTTTAAAAACTTGCCAATGAACTTTCTTGGGCTTATCCATAAATTGACTCACTCTGCTAACAGCATAGACAATGTCAGGTCGAGTGACAGTGATGTATAGGAGCTTCCCAACAATCCCTCTATACTGTCTCGCATCAACATCTTCAGTATCGTCATCATACAAGCGAGAATTAATATCCATAGGTGTGGACGCAGGTCGACACCCCAGCATCCCCGTTTCTTGCAAAACATCAGTAACATATTTCCTCTGGCACATGATAAGGCCCTT
>JAANDH010000610.1:0-75538 GCA_011799765.1 Nymphaea thermarum | reverse complement strand
GACCCCGAAGAGGTAGACCCAGCAAATGGAATGGGATGCACTAGCCTGTAGAGACCTCCCTGTTCACGGCCACTGCCAATCACCCTGCCCGTCAGTATATCCTGAAACACAAGAGAAGAAGAGTCAAATATAGCACGACAGTTCAAGTCTCTGGTAATCTGACTGATAGAAAGCAAGCTATGTGGGAATTCTGGTGCATCGACACATCTATGTGGTGACAAGGCACAATTTACTTCCTATGTCTCTGCTCCTCCTGGTCGCTCAGTTATTCTAGCAGATGGGAAATATTCTCCCGTTGTTGGAATAACTGAGCGACCAGGAGGAGCAGAGACATAGGAAGTAAATTGTGCCTTGTCACCACATAGATGTGTCGATGCACCAGAATCAATAAGCCAATCTGTCGTGTCAGTAGCAGGGCAGACTGTACAGGCATAATACATACCAGAAGAAGAGGCACTAGCAGCAGTAGTGACAGTAGAAGTGGTTGGATCAGGAGCATACTGAGGTCTATCTCCAATTAAGCTTCGCAACTGAGAAAGAAGATCATCCACACGTAACTCACTGGAGGGAGGGGTATGCTGCGCCTTAGGCTGCTCGGAAGACTCAGTAGAAGCAGTCTGATTAGCAAAAACAGGACGACCATGTTTCTGCCAACACTTATCCATAATGTGGCCAATACGATGACAAAACTGACATACAGGGCGCGAAGTAGGAGGACCACGACCACGGCCTCCTCGTCCTCTAGCAAAGAATGACCCACCTCTACCACGAGTAGCAAGCATAGCAGAAGTGGTATCGGGAACAGTTGCTGCAGGGATGGGAATTCTGCTCAGTCTACTATAAGCCTCATCAATAGGAGGAATCGATGGACTAGTAAGCATCTGATTCTTCGCTGACTCATAAACCGAATCTAATCCCGAGAGGAACACGCCTACCATAAGCATATCTCTATATGCCTTCTGTTGCTCACACTTACATGCAGGAAAATAGCTGTTTAGTCTCTCAAACATAGACTTGAGACTAGAGTAGTAAGTATGAAGAGGCCGACCATCTTGTCGCATTTGATNTCATGATGTAGCTGCATAATCCGTGTTTCATTTCTTGCTTGCGAATACGTAGCTGCAAGAGAATCCCACATATCCTTTGCACTTTCCTTGTGCAAGACTTCGTTGGCAATGTCTTGAGAAAGGGTGCCAACAATCCATACCATAACAAGAGAGTTATCCTTAAACCATGTAGTATATTTTCCTACCTTCTGTACGGGCTTGGGCTCCAATATAAGATGCTCCTTGTCATGAGCAATCAAGGTACGTTTCACTTGCATTGCCCACATCTCGTAATTACCTCCATTCATTTTGGTGATAAGACTAGAAAACGGGGAACTCTTCATCTCTCCCGAAGATACGAAGTAAGAAGTATTAGCCTCACTGCTAATTTCATACATCTTTCAACACAAAGGAGGAAACCGAGCCACGGAATAGGAAGTGCAGGCAAAAATACAGTCACATATGTAGAGGCAACATGCTAATCATCAAGCAATATGCAGTCAACCGCACGATGTAATCCATAAAACTGTCGGCTGAGGAAGAAGCAACGGCAGAAACAAAAGGAACGAGAATGCTGATCACTGAAAGAACGCTGACAACATGCTATTGCGGCAGAGACTACGAAGGACTGCGATCTGAAATACGCTGACGAAGGAATGCGAAGAAAGAGATACCAGAGGCGCCAGCGGTGTGCAAGGCGACTACGGACGATGCTGAGAAGAAGGCAGCGTGCAGCGTCGTGAGGCCAGCAGTGCAGGGAGACAGGTAACTCTGGGCGGAAGCAACACTAAAGTGGCTGTAGAGAGGCGGCGACTGGCTGGAGACGACAGCAGAGAGACGACCGCAGAGAGAGGCGGCGACTGGCTGGAGGCGACAGCAGAGAGGCGACGACTGGCTGGAGGCGGCGACGGGCTGGCGACAGCAGAGAGGCGACGGGGGTAGCGTCACGGCTGGAGGCGACGAGAGCCCACTGGCGGCAGAGAAGCGACTGGCGGTGGAGTGGCGACTGGCGGTGGAGCAGTGGCAGAGAGGTGACTGGCGGCAGAGAGGTAGCAGGCGTCACGGCTGGAGGCAACGAGCGGCACAGTGGGAGTCAACGGCAGAGAGCTGACGGGCAGGAACGGGCAGCAAAGGGCGACGGGCAGCAAAGGGCGACGGAGGAGGGAGCAGCGGCAGCTGACGCCGATGAGGCGGCGACTGGCGCCGCTCAAGCGGCGACGACTCGCCGGCGAGAAGGAGACGCCTGGTGCTCTGATACCATGATAAAATTAGAGAACAAGAGATTTTGATTAACTTGGAATCTGCCCTAACTCCTCTTTATATAGGCTAGAGGAGAGGGTAAAAATTACAAAAGAACCATAAAAGGAGAACTTATTACAGAAATACCCTCTAGAACTTAACGCTGAATATAAACCTATCTTAACAGATATAAAGGTTAAATCTTTTTTATAAGTTAAGTGTACTTCCATATGCTATGGTGGATAATTAGTGAGTGGCCTCATCACTACATATAACTCATCATATTTGACCTGCTTGTAGGTCGTTGATCTTTGAGAAGCTTTAGTTTTTCTTTAATCATGTTAAAAACTCTCAACCAGTAATAGGTGAATGGTGGAGTCATTTCGGGTTGATATTACTAGGGTTAGATTTTCCTTCCTTGCGTTGATGGGTTCCAACAACCAATTTTGCTGCATTCTCCTGGTCCAGCTGGAGTAGTGGCTTGAGCAAAATTATGTTGCATGATTGCATTTTAATAAGTTTGCTGTTACTATGTCTGAGTCACATATAACCAATGATAACTCGGAGTTAGACAGACATATGAGCAATAACTATGTTTCTTTTTCAGCAGAATCATGTTTATGGTCAATTATCATGCATACCTGTTGATGGTTATGAATGATGATTGACCATGTTCAACCAGATTAACTCAAATATTGGGTCTGGTTGATTATATCTAAATTGACTCAAATGAAGCTCTTTGGACTAGATAAATGGGTCTTTATCTTCACCGTTCTAGTGTGTGGTCTTTGGCATGCTTAGCTTGCCGGGGCTATTGCAGTTACACATGCACAAATGTCCAGATTTCTTTTTAGTGTTGGTGAATTGTGAGCATCGCTGTCTAAAATGCATTGAACATCTTTGGACTTATTCATGCAAGTAAAATGGTGCTTAAGGCCTGTTTTCCCGTTAAAAATAGAACTTTGAAGACTTCTGAGGGATGATAAATACCTCAGATTTTCCTGGTAAAATCATTATGCTATAATGGTTTGTGCATAAGTTCTACTTTACAATTCTTGGTCCCAGCCATTGTAGTCTAATTCGGTTGATGTAAGTGTGTTCAGGATCGAGAAGTTACAAATCCTTGTGTTTTTTACAACCAAAAAATTTGTTATTCTTGAGCCAACAAAACTTTATGCATTTTCAGCCACTGATCATGGATCAACAAGAAGTCCTTGGTACTTGTTGGGCTCCTTAGATCCAGGCACTTCTGTGGTCAGATTTAACAAAATATTTTGAAAAATCTTAAAAGTAAACTAGATTTCATGTGCAAACAATTGTCTGGGCATGTGTGTGTGTGCCTTTGAAGTGATTTATATTGATCGGTTGGCTATTATAGTGTCTAATTTGATATGCCTGATATTTGATTAGTCAAATGGAAAGAAAGAATTTTTCATGGCAAGATTAAAAAATCTTGTGCAAACTTCACAACTAGCATTCACATAATTTCCACTTATCTTCATTACCATTTCCAGTATACAACTTTCGAAATTTATGGTTTTGGTTTTGTAGGTTGTTGGAAAGCGTGGTCCTACAGTGAAGAGGATAGCGGGTGTACATATACTCGATAACAATGGTGTTAACCTTGTATCTATTCTACTGTCAACTCTTCTCACATCCATTGCCTGTCTCTATATTTTCTGAAATACCATTGTAATTTTTGAAATTGTAAGGAACAAATAACCATGGAGGGATTGCCGTGATTAATTTCATCCACTGTTTTGCATAAAACCTCAGTATTGAGTTTTAGGCATTTGGTAGTTAGTGGAATTTATGCTGATGATGTGAACGCAATGTTACTCCTTATGTATGTAATCTGAGAAGAGATCATAACAGTAACTTCCACTTTGTGGGCAGGCCGACCATATTTTTAGGTCTGAGCATGATCATTGAGCGTTGGAAATATTATGTTTGAGTTTCAACTGATATACTTTGACATTTAGGTTTCTATTAGGTGGGTGATGTTTCTAAGCAAGCGTTCATTCTACAACTCAAGTTTTTCACTAGGATTCTTCAGTTTTAGATGGACACTGGTTTCCAATATCAAATAGCTTGCTGGATCCTCATCTTCTGGTGCTATGGAATCACTTGACCAAAGCAGATCCTGATTATTTGCCTATCTTTTGTGGAACCACCATAGCTTGTTACGGGTCTAAAGATGCCACCTTTTTCAAATATTAGGAAAAGCCTGATAATTCAGAAATTATTCTTTCTGGTCTCTGCAGACAACATTAGAAATTGTTTCCAGTCTCTACAAGCGATATTGCTATTTAATTGGCTGGGATTTCTCTCTTTCTCTCTCTCTCAGCCATTTGATGGTTGTGTTTGTGTTTTGTATTGTTTACAACAACAACAATAAATTGGTGGAGAAGAATCCTCCAACTTTTTGTCTGTTTCCTCTGTCATGTTAGACTGTGGAGGTAAGCTAAGATTTTGGCCAGAAAATTTATGCCGAGCCCGTGCCTGCTTGGCCAAATTTTTGTTGACGGTTGGATGGGCTTATTTAACATGACAGGCATTTTACCCGTCTCTAATGAATGACGTTGGTAAAAATGTTTTTAAATTTCTTTTTGTTACAGCTAAGTGTAATTAGTTGGACTCAGATGTCAAAGTCAGATGCAGCTTATGTACAGATTCAGATCTAATGTGTGGTTTTTGTATGTCTCCTAGTTTTGAATCCATAACTAAGATATAAATGAAATGTCAAACCTTATATTAAGTGGATCTGGTTAACTCTATCTCAATCGCAATCCGAATCTGATTTTGTTAAGAGGCCTTTGTATTTGTATTTGGACCTTTATTCATCTTGAAACTAGGGGTGGGCATCGGGCCGGGTACCGGGCCCGACCACCAAAACCCAGGCCCGGCCCGGCCTGTTTGGTGGGCCGGGCCGGTAGTCTGTTCGTGCCGGATGGGAAGGGGAAGAGGGGGAAAGGGAACGGAGCGGGAAGGGGGAGGACAGGAGGAGGGCCCAGGAGGGGGAAGGAGAGGGAGATGGGAAGGGGGAANACAGGAGGAGGGGGAAGGAGAGGGAGATGGGAAAGGGGAAAGGGGGAAGGGAGAGGGGGTACTCATGGGAAGGGGAGCGTCGGTCGCTCAGACGGGGCTCCCTCCTCCGTGCCCTCTGGTTTGCCCTCTGGTTTGTTTACACGGTCGAACGAGAAGAAGAAGAAGAAGAAGGAGCTGTTCAAATTTATATCAAAGTTAATAAATTACAAGCGAGTCCATCATATTAATGAAATTTTTAGAAAAACTGTTATATTTTTCAGAAATTTTATCTCGCAAAGTTTTTTTTTTTTTTTTTTTTAAAAAGGAAGAGTCGGGCCGGCCGGGCCGCCCTATCGGGCCCGGGCCCGGCCCAAGACCGCTGCCGGGCCGCCCTATCGGGCCCGGGCCCGGGACCGCTGCCGGGCCGCCCTATCTGGGACCGGTTTTTCCCCGCCCGACGCCCAGGCCTACTTGAAACCTGGTTAAACATTTACAACTAGATTTAGCTGAATATGTTTTGGTTTCGAAGTTTTCAAAGTCAGGTGTTGCCACTATAGAGCTAAAAGTCAGTTTCTGGCTCGACACGCTTGTGGATGATAGTGTTGGCCAAGCAGTGGACAAGAAATAATGGACGAACCAGATTTACGGTTTACCAGTGGTCAGTCAGCCTTCTTGCCATTTGTAAACCTGTTTCTTTCAGCCTGGCTAAGGAATAGAAATGGGTAACAATAAAAAGTATATATGATATAATATATAAATATAATTAATTATCATATATATATATATTAAATAAAATAATGTTTTAAATAAGTCATTGAGCCAGCTCGACAGACAAATTTAGAGCCCAAGTCCAAGCCGGGCCCTATGCCTACACTTATGCCACCTTTTAGTTTGTGTTTGTTTCATTGTGGATCTGACGTTTTTATATCTCAAATCCATAGATTTGAAATGGGATCTTTCTTATCTGACCTTAAATCCACGGTTTTTAACATATTACTGTGATATTAAAATCTGTTAAGAACATCTAAACGATAGAGTAGCTGGTTGGGTTAAGGGCCTGTATTAAGGCAGGTCTCTAGTTCAATTCCCGTGGACGCTATGTTCCTATGTCTTAAAGGAGGTAGGGCGCGACATCCAAGTTGACGGGTGCACCGTTGCTATCGCTGACACCTACGCAGCTCAGGACCCCGGAGGCAGGGGGAATGGTCGGGCCTTTTTCAGGCGGTGGCGTTCACGCGAAAAACATCTAAACTCAGCTAAGGACCTTCCAAAATATACCTTTTAATATAACCTTGAATTTAAGATCTCAAACTATCAATCACAACCTCTACCGGCTGGGTAGCCTGCACCCCACAAATGTTTTTGCTTGCGAACTGTGCGAAAGTCATAATCAACCTTCCTAGATGGAATATCATTATAGCTAAAGAATAGGTCACTCCTGGTCTGGATTCAGGTCAGAATTGAATCCGTGAAGCCGAAACTTCTAAAAACCGCCATGGTTTACGTGCCACGGCGCATCGTGAGGGCTTGGGGTTCAAAAATCTAACAAAGCGCTGTTGGGAACCTTCTTTCTGGCGTTTAGATTGTAGTTGGTGAGAATGGGTCAACCTCACATGTTAAAATTCGTCAACCTTCTTCAACTTGAAAGCCTTGATCACAACTCTCAGTCTGGTCTGCATAAATTACGGCGACCGTGTTAACTGTGGTTCTTAATTCTTATCGTTTTCTGTCTGACGATACAAAATCATATTGGATTGAGTTATTTATTTTATTTTATTAGGAACCGGATATTTGGTGTAACACTATCAGTTACGTCCGAGTATTAAACTCTTGATCTTTCTTGATCTGAAGGTCTTTAGCTCAATTTGGTGATCAGTTAGATCGAAAGACTTGCATGATTGAGTTCACTGTTGCTACGATTGGTATATTGGAAGAACTGAATATTTGTGAGTTTTTCTACCAGAAGTTTACGTACAGATGAAAACTTGTTTCTTGTGAAGCTACTTTTCAGACGAGCAACTCAAAATTCCTTTCACATCTGAGGAACTCAATTCTCTTCGCTCCTTGTAACTCGACTTTTCGATGTCATTTTACAATTTACTCACTTACCTCTGATGTTTGTGCACGCGACGTACTATAAATTTCAATAAGGTTGTGATGGATCCTTCCTTGCGGGTTGAGTGGAGTGCAATGCTAAATCCATTTTCAACATTGTCTTGCTTAAGAACTAAACTCAAAAGTTTTCTGGTACTTAAGCTTTAATCTGGCGTTACTAAGACCAATCTCCCCAAAGACCGACTGGATACACTTTGCTCAATCAGTCAATCTGTCATCGCCGCCGCACTCTCCACCTCTCTCATATGAAAGATCTTCCCGCCGACTGGATACACTTCGCTCGAATCTCCCCATTTCTTCTTAATTGTTTGCTGGAATATATGGTGCCTCAGAAACATATGTTTCCATGACAGTCTTGAAGTCCATGTTAGTAGGTTCAAATGAGAAGTTTGGAGGAGCTACATGAATAGCTTTTTCTCTGTCAAGTGGCGTCCTTAAACAGAAATTAAACTCATAATCTGGATGATGACTAGGCTCTATAATGTAGACACACCATCAGCTCAGGTAAAAATGAAATCTTGTCAGAGCTCAAACCAAGCATGGACCGAAAATAGCTAGATTGAGCTATGTGGATAATGGCCTACTGGATTGTGTGGTGATTATCAAGGATTGTGGAAGGAATATGGTGGTGACTGTCTTGGAGTGCATTCTCAGATTTCATAAGGAATATGGTGGTGACTATGTAATCGTTTTCCCTGTCAAAGATTGGGTGAAAAAAACAAGACAGAGACTGGAAGAACGTCGGCCAAATGCAGGCTGGACTAGGTGTCATGACCAAATTCAGATGAGAATTTTTGTAGAGCAGGGTGTTGCTATAGTTGACATAGGAGTCTGATCATGGATGATGCCAATGATCCTCATGACTACTTTGCTGACTGAATATGTATATGTGAGGCTTGCCGGCTATGTTTTTTATCAATTGCTTTTAGTGAAGGGTTGGGTCAATCCTTTGTACTTATTGTTAAGGTATCTTTTCCCCTTCCCTTGTATATAACCAATTTATTGGAAAAAAAGTAAAAGCCTAACCCCTAAGCAAACTCTTTACTTCAACTCGCACTTCAACTCGCACTCTCAGTTTAACTACTCTCATTTGAATTCTCTTTACTCTCTTTAGTGTCCTTCTTTTAAAATAATTCCAGGTCGAGGGGTTTTATGATTATTACAATTTTTTGTCTTTTATTTTTCATTTCTATGTATATAATTCGTTAATGACATTAATCATTTTATCATGGCCCTTTCCCTCCCGACATCCTGCTTGAATCATTTATGCTGTTGATAAATAAGAATGTATAATAGCTAAACTTTCGGGAGGAGAGAAATTTCTTGGTTCGTCGTGGGTAAGTAAATAAAATATGTGGTTAAAGACATTCCGACGAGAATGGCACCATTAAGGAGCAAACTGAAAGGAATCAATATTCTCAATGGTCATCGCTTTCGGATTTCTTAGATGAGGGTGTGGTTGTTATTTTTTATTTCCTCACTTGTTTCTTTGTACTTGAATGGCGACGATGCATGGCGGTTTCTTTTGCTTATTCTTTGCTGCCTTTTAATGCTCTTCATGACCGGCTTAATATAAAATCAGCCAATTATTGAGTGAATAACAAGGGGCTCCTAACCAGGTACACCACCAGAGCCAGATTTTCCCAAAGTAGCCACTTCCAAACTGAGACACCAAAATAAAGGTTTCAAGAACTTCAAGTATTTCAATCCGAAAGGAAATCTCTTGACCACCACGATATGTGGATGTTGACATAGCAAGCATAAACAACACAAATGAATCAAAGAATAGATATGATAATGTACTTCAGTCACCTTAAGTAGAAGAAAAGATCAAAAAGGAGGAGAAAACCAGATGAACTAAAGATATTTAAGGATACTAAATACATTCAGCTCGGTAAGTGATTATCTTCTTTTCATTCTCATAAAAAAGCCAATGAATGTGCCACGAGCTCTTATATTACTTCATCTGTAGAGGATCATGGGTGCCAATCTAGAATAGCAACAGATCATATAATTACTAATTAGGCAGTTGGAAAGGTCAGTGCCATATAAGAATGCACAAGATTTGTTTTTCCTTATAGTTCCATATAGCATAAAAAAGGAAAGATTACTGACATAGTTCTTTAAGATTAACCATTACTTATTGTAGCATACTCACCATTTTTTCTTGTAATTACTTCTTCCACTGTGGTTTGCATTGGACAATAACCTACATCAAAAAAGAAAGATTAGTTCTATTTTTGACAGAAAATCAAGTGCCACAGTAACAATAGTTCACTAAGCTAAACTGCTTCAAAAGTTGTCCTGCTTTTTGCAACAAGTCATTGCCATTGAAAAGACAAGGCCCTCTAGGTCTCTATCAATAAAATTTTGTGTCCTGAGCATTATTAGTTTCTAAAAATCTACAAACCCCACAAAATTGACTACTTATACATGACCTACAAACAAACAGAGCAGTTGAATTTGCAAATGGTACTCCATAGGTGCCTGTTCTTGATTCTTGACAGTAAAATTCCCACAAGTTCAATAAGAGAATGTACGCATGAGACAGTGTTGATCCTTGGACATGTTTCCTACGATAACCCCCCATGTTTGAAGAGTTTCAAACTGCTAAAAGGTTGAAAACCAGTACGATGTGCAGGATAACCACTATAGGCTGGAAACCAGTACGATGTGCAGTATAGGCTGGAAACCAATACAATGGTGCCACCATAAAACAATGACTCCTAAAGCATTGTCCAACCGGTGTGGATGGGAATCAAGAGGGGCATGCATTCCAGGAAAGATGCTCCAAGATAATGGTTAGGTATATGTTTCAGTTCAATTTCACAACCTCACAAAAGCATAGCCACTAGGAGACTGGATGCCACTACAATCCACTTAATAATGTACTTTAGATAAGTAGTGACAAAGAGTAATAAAGGCAATAAGCCATGGGAAGGTCTAACAGAAAACAGAGTATTGGACAATGCTTTACTGCCTTACTAACTCCACAAATCATTGGCAATCATTACTTGCTCAACTGCCAAAATAAATCGTATTAAATAACAAAGAATCAGAGATAACTGCTGAAATCAGAATTCTTCATCACTGTGTCTATTGCTGTTACATGCTTGTGTCAACATCTCCATTCGATAGTACCATTTCTGACAAAAGAGCTGAAAAGGAAACTCGGCATTCCCTACACTTTTAGCAAGAACATAGCTTAAAGATTTTTTTATTTTTACTTTTTCCTTTATCATTACCACATGAGAAAAGATACATGGGGTTTAGACAGAAGTTCATCTGTTTTTCCTCTGAGGAACACAGGTCCCAGGCAGGGATCTGGCATGTCAAAGATTAGTGAAAGTATAGGCACACAGGGCTGGCTGACAAGGTAACTTGTGTTGAATTTAGATTAGCAACCAAGTGAGAGAAAAGCAATGGAGAAAAAGAAAAAAATGAGTCCTAACAAGTTCAAGTGCTTCAGACTACTTTACAAAAGCATCAGGGCTTTTTTTATATCTCACATGTGTTTAAATAGGGTAATCTTCATCTTTGGGATTGTCACTTGTGGTGTGCTTAAGAGTCCCTAATTTACATCAGATTTTGGGTGGATAAATAGTTTCTTGAGCAAGATTTGTTATAATCGTAAAAATAATAATCAATACTTCAACCTGATCAGCCCTGACAAATGCGTAAGCTACAGAGTACATGACCAAGTTCATATTTCTTTGCATGATAGCTTCATAAATACAAAGAAGAAACACCTCAATTCAGTAGGAAAAGCAGAAATGCATACCTTTCCAGAATTAGTTTTATTCCCAACAATCGTTTGACAAGCCAGCCTCCAGGAATCCGGTTTCTGAAAAATTAATTTGGAATGGAAAACACGAATGAAACTCTTGCGGATGTCCACAATTTCATTAAAATCATGGAACCACATGAGAAAGAAAAATAGAGATGGTTTTCGGTCTCTTCAGATTATTATAAGAATTCAAGGTAGTACCTTCTTAAGATACCGCAACTCAGCGTTTGTTCTTTCACTTAGGAGGTCCTTGCCATCAAGGATCTGGAATCAATAAAAATCAGCCAAGTCAACACGGCAGAAAATCTAATACAGAAAATTTCAATACTAAACAAAAACAAAAGGGTTTGAATAAGAACAGAAAATAATAAACTAGAACACATTTTTCTATAACAATAGTCAATCCAAGAATGCCATTTTTCCTTTTCTGCAATTGCTGTCACCACAACTGCAGGTTAAAGTAACTACCTGATGTTGGTTTATCAACATCAATCCTGACGTGGTAAAACAATTAAAATGAAGCTATCACGATCAGAGCATGCAATAAACCATATTTATTCTTTCTTTCCCATGCTCTCCTCACTTTTTTAAGAGCTTTTCACCTACAATTAGAACAGCTCAAGAAAATTCAAGAACTCATCGGTCATTTTCATAATACCAAGAAAGAAAATCAAGTTGTTGAATGGCAGCACAAATGACAGGGGCTTTATGGAAATATGCATGTGCGCGTGTATGCATCAGAGAAAGAGAGAAAGCAATATGATGCAGATGGGGAACAGGCCACATTACCTCAACAATACAAGTACCGCAGCTTCCACCACCCCCGCAGTTCATCACTTTTCCCTGCAAAGCCATTGCAGCTTGTTTGACGACTGAAACGAAGATAATTGAACCGATGAAAGCACGCCCATGAACTCTGTGAATTAACTAATAACACAGAACCATCAAATCAGGAAGCGGCGACCTTAGCCAAAACACTGCATGACACAGGACATGCAGGGAGAACTGGAGAAGATAGGCCTGTGAAAGAGAATCCGACTGTGGGGACGTACACGATAATCGGTAGAAACGCCAACTAAAATTGGCCGACTCCCTTCTCTATCATCTGCTACATTCAAATGGTCCGAGCTTGAATCACCATCACACTATCGTCCATTTCCATGTTTAATCTGAATTGGTGTCGCCGGAAAATGTAAGGATTTTCCCATGAAAGAGGAATCGTTTTCTCAACTTAAACACGGGCCGTCCTAATAAATCCCATAAGACCAGAGGGTTGGTAGTGATAAAGAAGGTCCGACGAAGAACTGGGATCAGACCCCGACCCCCTGATAACTATATTTACTACTAAATCCAACAACGAAGGGAAAGGTGAGAAAGGTCGAAAGGGGCTGTTAACGAGAAACCCTGGTTCAGCGTAGTACGGGTTTCCGAATCAAGTGGAGCGATTTAGAAAACCGAAAATGGGATGAGGGAAGCAGAGATAAATAACTCACATAGGCGGCGTAGAGGTCGATCTTGTGCTCGAGCATGAGGTTCCTGAGCACCTTCTCGCCGCTCACTGCCGACGCCTCCGTCACCGGATATGAACCATCTGCCCCTGCCTTCTCCTGCTCTTTGGTCATCACATCAACCACCGTCACCACCACATTAACCAAGAATTAAAAGAGAGAGGGAGAGAGAGAGAGACCCCAATGAATTCGAGCTCGACGATTGGTTTCTCTGCTGTTTCAGGAGAAGCAGAAACTGAGGAGGCGTTGACTGCGAGTCTCATGGGGCATCCGTTCCTTCTTCTGCTGGTGGTGGTGGTGGGAGTGAGTATGGTTGCAGGATTATGGGCAGGTGGGATTTTGAGGCTTGCTTTTCCCTGCAGAACGGAAGATGGGGATTGAGTAATCAAAGAAGCCATTTTCTTCCCCTTCTTCTACTGCACTCCTTCTTTTGGTTATTTTCCTGTTGTAAGCCGTTTCTTTGTCTTCCTTCTCTTGGGTGATGGTGTGACACTGAAAATGGTTGGCCGTAGACTCTTGTCTTCCATGTGCGTGTGTGGCTGTGGTCCTCCGGAAGGAAGTCTCGAGAACTTGCAGTAAAGGCCACTCAGGTACACCGCAGATGCTCTGCCACAGAGAACGGGGAACCGTGGAAGTCTCCATACCCAAGATATGGATACGCTCACGAAGAGCTCGATCTGCCGACTGCCGTTGATGAGTGGCGGCTACTAAAGCAGTAAACACGTGGACCGGGTGAAAGAAAAAAACTATCGTTTACAAATTACAATACTGTTTAGTGAAAGATTCGTATAATTATTTACACACGGTATATGCTTCTCAAAGCATAATTCACAGTTACGTGGAGAATTTTGTACCGTCGGACGGTTAAAAATTTGAAATTGATAGTTAAAATAACAATGAATGGTTGCTCAAAACATCACGATCCGTTATTACATATAAACCTTTGCTAATATTGTTTTTTAGTGATAGATTTTTAATTTTTAATTATCCGATAATATTCGACACACAACAGCATAATTCACTGTAGAAGCAAATGTATTCTAATTAAAGATTTATTTACTACGTCGATGTATATATGTTTAACATAAAACACAATTTTTTTTTACCAGATATCAGATAAACCTAATCAAAAAAATGAAAGCAACATTACTCTGAATTGGTTGTAAATTGGCAAAGAAACACTGAAATACACTTTTGATACTGCATGAAATCTGTCTGGCGCTGTGCTCATGTTGCACCGGCCTGGCAAAACTAATTTGGATTGAGTACTTGTTTAAGAAACACAGCATTTGAAAGTAAAAGATCTAGTAGTTACGTTTAAAATAATTACTAAAAATAACAAATTAAACTGTAATAATATACGGCAATGATCACGAAACGAATAAAAACACAATTAATATATAATGCTCATTAACAGACCATGACAGGATATGATACGCAATATTTCAAACTATCAACATCGAATGTAATTGTCCTCCCGAGTAATGACAACTCGGATTTACTTGGAGATCTATGCGACCGACATTGTTCAATTTGTAAACCTTGCACCATGAACTTCAAACATGCCAAGTCAAACATCCCTTCCTTTGATTTTAGATCCTTGGGTTCCACGAGATCCCTAATGAAGATCTTAAACCCACGGTCCTAAATCCATAATTTGTTAAACTATAAATTTAAGATAGGCTCCATATTAAATGATCAGAACTTATGTTAAAAAACATGCACCTCTATGGTATTAAAGCATACATTAAAGATCTTCATATATGCTTTCGGGGCTGTTTAGTAATAGTAACACTCAATTACTGCCCTATGAACCTGCCTTAAAAAATGAGGTAAATTCATAAAACGTTGCCATAAGTGTTCTATGAATGTGCTCCACTTCTTGGGACAGATTCATAGGCTTGCGTTTGAATACATGCTTCAACTCTCGTTTGAACATTAACTCAATATGCAGCAGTATGCTGGATACACTAGCTGCTATCTCAATCTTGATTATGCTTTGTGCTTAATTGATCATCAGACCACTTGATTTTCCAGATAAATTCAGCCGTGCAAATGGTTGAGCAGGAAGCCATGCTGGGGATGAGCTCTATCTCTATGGCTGGGACGCTATCTCAGTAGTCACTTGTGCCCATTTTTAATTGCATGTAAATAAGACAGCTGCAGTACTGTAGAGAGTATTGTGGACGTACTTAAGATTGCGTTAATTCGTTTCCTCAGTACACTGCATTCTCAGATTGCTTATGGTCTATTGTCCTCATAAGATTTTGTGGTCAAGCCTCATCTAAGGGGTTAACGTTCAATTCATGGGTATGTCTATATATTATATGATTGTGCGTTCATTCTTGTCCTGCACAATTAAGTTCACTTAAGAGAGGTGAATCACATAAGTAATATATGCCAATGTAATAATTTTTTTTAACAACACAATTTTATATTTTACTCATCTAAAATATGGCAAGATTAAATCGTGTGAGTGTGTGTGTGGCTATATATAGACACACAAACAATTTAATCCCGCTAGATGCCACATGAAAAACTTTTAAAAATTTGTTGTCAAAAAATAGTTACTCTGTTGGTATATATATGAGAATGAGAAAATTGAATAGTAATTCTAGCCATCAGAGCCACACAGTTCGCTCGTGAGAGATGCCTGATTTATTGTAATAGAAAAATATGATAGATATTTTCATCGTTTAATATGATTTTATATTTGTTTCTTTATGTTTTTCTCTTCCATTATAATAGATAAGAGGGTTATATATATATATATATATATATATATATATATATATATATATATATATATATATATTGTGTGTGTGTGTGTGTGTGTTTGTTAGACACTTAAATGCTACACAGATAAAAAAATAAATATCAGCTCTTGATTTTTGTTAAATTAGCAATTAAAAGAAAAAGAATGAACTAATAATATTGGACGACAACGATACCTCATTACCAGCTTTTTCCTTCTTCTATCAACTATTCATCGAAAATGTTTCAATGGATTATCAATTTGTACTATATCATTTGTTTTTCTCTTGGCTGATATTTTATGTTTATTTGTTACTACATACATATTTTTTTTTTGATAGTCATTACTTTACATCCTTTTTCAAGTTTTATTCCTGATAATTTCCAGTATAAGATTAGACTCATGTCTCTATGTTTATCTATCAAACTTATTGTATAATTTGGGTTTTACTATGAACTTAAGTTTTTGGTAGATTAGATTTCCTTTAACTTTTGCTATTATGACTTTCTCAGCTCGGTATATTATTCTATCGTCTGATAACTAAAGTTCTAGAGGGGTATTTATACCTTCTTTGAAACAGGCTTTTACTAAGATCTCTATTCCTCCAAAATATACATACTTCATAGGGTTTTTTTGTTTTAATTATTTTAATTCCTCTTGAATACATTCTCTACTGATAAGTGGTAGTCAAGTTGTGCCTTTTGATAGTCCTGCATGCTCTATATCTATCACATGTTCCCTTTGATTGATTATGTAGTATTCTTCGACATTTTTCTTAAGCATTGCTTTTATTACTGGTATTTTTCTTATTAATGAGAAGTCAATTATTTTTTTCTGTACTAATATCTAACTCTCGTTTTTCTATTTATCTAAAAATTTTCATATCGAATATAATTCTTTGGACTGTATAGTCTTCTGCTAATTCTTCCTGATATCTTATGTCTTTAGGTTTCTCTATTTTATCACTCATCTTCACTGCTTTCTGTTTCATATATTGTTTGATATAATCGTTTTTTATTATATTTATTAGTTTTTGTTTTCTTTATTGTCTACAATCTTTAGCTATATGTCCTATTTTTCTACAATTATAACATTTACAACTTTTAGGGGTTTTTAGGTATTTTTTGTTATTTTTGATATAGTGACTATCAAAGGTTGTTCCTTATCAGTCTAACATTTAAGTGTTCAGCAGCCAATTCTCTTTTTTTTTTTTCTCTCTCTCGCTCTCTTTCAATTATCTTGCTCTAAGATGAATAAAGGAATTACTTTACTTCGACTTGTACACTTGAAATTGAAATTGAAACAGCGGGGAAAATATAGTACTTTTGTTTTTTCATTATTGAAAAAGAAAAGATACACTTTAGCATCTAACGAGAAAATGATTGAGGCATGGATCAAAAAGCTTTGAATCTCTTTCCATTTCTCAGTTGACCCTCCTGCAGTTTTGGCGAACCTGGCCATTGGTTCCAGTGAGAGGGCTCAAGTTCCCCATCTTAACCATCGCACGAGAGAAGTCTGCAGAGAAAAGGCGAGGGTTGATGCTGTAGCCTCTTACTATCTGATCCGTCGTTCCATTGTTGAAGAGCTCCTNGACATCAACTTGGCAAAGTAAGCCCCGTCAAATCTCGTCGGCGTGCTATCCAACGGAGAGAGGTTGTTGTCTCCACCAGAAGCAGGACATGATCCCTGCAGCGAGCTGGCAAACTGAGGATCGATGTTGGTGTCATTGTAGATGCGGGTTTTGAAGAACCTGCACTGTGCTTGGCCAATGGTGTGAGCTCCAGAGAGTGCAACCAGGTCTCTGGCGTTCAGGCCTTTGCTCTGGAAGCTGGAGATGAGGGTGGCGAGGTTGGAGAAGGGAGACGGCAGGTTGTTGTCTGCCGCATCTTTGCTGGCAGTGGTGGAGTCCCTCCTTCCCAGTTGCACCCGCCATGATGGTCCTCCTAGCTGCAGATATATTCACGTATATATTACTTAGTCTAGAGATTAAGGCTTTCTCAAGTGGTTTACTGCACATTTCCCTCATGGAATCAAGTGGACATTCATGATCAAAATGCTCCACGATGGCAATTAATAAGTTTGTAAGGGCGAGGAAGGAGTACTCACTGCGACGACGGAATCACGGGCAGCAACGGCCAATATGTCAGCACAGGAGACGACGCTGCCACCACAAGCACGGTCGACAGCCGACTTGATGCTGTCGATGACCTCAAACCCCCTGGCCGAATTGGCGTTGGCCAGGGAGTTCTTCTCCCCTGTCATGGTCGGCGTGTCGTCCAAGAGGACGGAACCATCGCAGCCCTGTAAACACGGAGGCAACCAGTTAAAGTCATGTCCGACTACTTTTCCGGCAAAAGTGAACCATTAAAAACAATATTCTATGCAGGATTTGCAGTAAAGGAAATGGGATTTTGGTGTTCAGTTTATGGCTGAGAAATGAGTGTGTGTGAGTAGAAGTACATTGACAAAGCAGTCGTGGAAGTGAAGGCGCAGCAACGAGGCTCCCATCCTTGGTTCCCTTGCGACGGCAGAAAAAACTTCTCTCCTTATGACAGGCAGAGCCCGTGGGCAAGTTCTGAAGTAGAAGGAGGGGGAGAGCTGTTGGCAAGTAACCCCTGAACTTGAAGCAAACACCAAACCCATCACCACCACTAACACTGATAATACAGAAATCTTGGCCATGGCTGCCAATTAAACTCACAACTCAGAGAGAGAGAGAGAGGGAGAGATGTTGGCCGTGGGGATTTGTTGTAGAACTCCTTGACGTAGTGAGTATTTATAGACTGAAAATTTACGATACGCTGACTTTTGCTTTTTCCTTAATTTATTGAGTAAAAGAAGACGGCTAAGTCCGCACTCGAGGCATTTATTGTTTGACAACGTCCTACTTGCTGCTACTGCCTTTGCTGCTGACGCTTCATCTTCTTCGCAAGAGTCGGCCGCCAAATGATTCTTCGCCCTCAAACTTTGAAAAGTTCAACTCCATCAGCACTGTTCACAATCTGTCGGTGCTTCATGCGGCGGTCAACACACCATGTTGGTGCGCTCTGACTGCTCTTTAGGTCAACGGAGCAAGTTGGTAGTCCCTTTTTCTTTTTAAATTGTTATTTTCTTGAAAAAAAAAAAGGATATTTCGCTAGGTACTAACTTGTGAGTGAATGAATATGTAGAGATGTTCAACGAGTCAAGCCAACTTAGATTCGCCTTGAATTTGCATAGCTAAACATGACTCATGCTCAACTCATTTTCTTAATTAAACATCAACTCGCTTGGCTAAACTTAGCTTGAGTCCGACTCATTTAGAAAATGGGTCAAGTTCAAGTTAAGAAATAGACTCGAACAAATAAACAAGTGAAACTCACATGCTCGTCTATTTAAACTTGGTTAAGCATGTGGTAAGATAATATCTACGTAATCACAAAAAGCTAACCGGTCCATTGGGTTTGAATGTAGGTAACAAACCTGAGTTTCCAGGTTCAATTCTTCTTGTAGCTGTTCATGTTAAAAACTTTTTTTTAATAAAGAGATCGGCAAACCGCAAGGCAGATCTCTGTCCAAGCTTAACCAAACCGAGTTCTAGTTAGTCAGCTCAAACTTGAGGTTCCAATTACCGGCCCAGCTCGGCTTGAACTCATGAATAGCCTAGTCAATGGTAATTGTTGCTAACAAGGCAAAGGGTTGTATAGCACTGAATCTAAGGAATATTAGGCATAATCTGTATGTTGGTAACATATTATAAATAAATAAATATATAATAGTAAGCAAAAAGTTGGTAATATTTATATGTCTAGAAAATGTTCTGTTGTCAAGTCTTGCAAAGTGGGCACAACTAGAATTAAATTAGACCGACCAACAAAGTCAGATCATGTCGGCCCCCAACTAACTTGGCCTTTTGACCGTGCTCAAGTTCAAACGAACTCAAGAGAACTTGCAAACTTGAGAGTGAACCGTGAGGAGCTAGCCAGCTCTTCAAATTTTGACTTCCAATTTATGTTTGGGGTTGACGCCCCCTGCCGATCGACCAAACCTTGGAGCCACTACGAAATCTGTCGATGTATAGATTGTCCAAATTCATTGTTATCTCTCTTTCCACTATTCGTAGTATTCCAAAGGTTTTCCAATTACAATTCATATATTGATTTGAACGTGATTTGTTATAATCACGTTATATTATGTATGTTATGTATATTTATAGCCAATGCTTTAGATGTGATTTTTGAAAGCTTCCCCACGCTAAAACATAATATGCATGCACAAGAAACTAAGCAAGTCAGCCCACAAAGGCATTTAATGTCGAGACGCGAGGTCTTTTTCACAATGTCGGTCGTCGGCAGCCATTATCGTCGGACTTTGAAACTTTCAACCCTCGTCTCCACGTGATCTCTTGAAAAACTTTACTTCACCTTCATCAGGTATCCACTTTTAAGCAATGCTTTCGATAGCATTTTTTAAATTTTTCACTGAGAGGCTCAAATTTTGCTTATATCACTGAAAGGGTACGCTTCAAATTTCTGGTTTTCATGATGCAGGTCTCGCTATGGTTGTCATGATCAAATAATTAAGAACATCAGAACTCTGAAGAGTTAGTATGGAAGTAAATGGCCGATTGACTTAACTAAAGTTGCCTGTCCGACTCACGGATCGGCGGATTACTGTTACAGCACCGATGAAGATTAGTTGGGTATCGGATCGTTCACTAGGGATGTCACTTATACATTCAATTCAGATTCGATATCTAATAAACCAAATTGTTTAAAAAAGAATTGGATATGGAACAAAATTCGATCTTTTGTTATGACATTGGATCGATTTTGGATTTCAAAAATGGCATCCAATCGGGTTCAAAATTAGTAAATTTCTGATTAGATTCGAATTCAGATCAAATGTAGTTTAAATACTAAACATTGTGTATATAACATCATAAATGCAAGAATTAGATTCTTTCATTTGTATTCAAATGCAAATTCAAATGTGAACATACATACATGCCAAAAACTGGATATAATAAGAAATATATTTTGTCTGAATCTAGCCCGTTGACATCCATATTGGCCACGACCAATGGATCCCGTTGCCTTTTTAGCTTTTAGTTCTTCTTCTATAACTGATTAAATCAAGTGAGCAATATTGTTTCCTGGCTAACTTTTGTATTATACGGCAAAACTTTCCCTTGCTTCCACATTATAAGTACGGAATAGGACGCAGAGTATGTTGCGTTCCCCTAAAAAAAAGTTTAAAAGTGCACCACTAAATTTGTTGTTTTGAGTTTCAACTTTTCTCTGGTATATCATCTGACCTTGACAGGAGAGCAGATTAGTTTTTTTTTTTTGTCAAAAGATATTTGTACAGAGGAAAATGATATAAATGATGAGAGCATAGTGTAAAAACGCATACAACACATAAAAAGAATATATATATATATATATTAGGCAGGAAGAACATATATAGTAATTAAATATTGTTCAATCACCCGGATGGTGCTCAACCAGAAACCAGACCAAGTCCTCCATAACTTAGGTGTTGATCGTCGGCCCTGTATACAGGAAGTCAGAATCTGCTTTTCGGGTGGAGGCCAGTTAGCTGGAGTGGATGACAATGAGAAGCTCTTCAAAGTTCAGTAGAGCGGAACGAATAGATGATGAGAAGTTCTCCAAAAAGTTGACCATAACTTGGATCTTCTTGCGCATTTAATGAATTCTTCTCTCTCTCTCTACAAGGAGTACCAATTATGAACAAGTCAACAAAGTTGTGCCATCGTATTCAGACCTGGAAGTCAAGCTTCGGAGAACATGGTGTCGGTTACATAGCTTCCCTTGATTTGCCTATATATATCCACTCATTCATCGTTTCCACCACACCACCAACATTACTACAATCTCAATCTCTTTCTTTTCTCTACTGCAATCTCTCGATCTCGATCCCTGTGTTAGTTAAGCAATCATGGCCAAAATTTCAGTAGTAACGACGATGGTGGTTGTGATGGGATTAGTGCTTGCTGCTGGAGTTAACTGTCAGCAGCTCTCCCCTTTCTTCTACTTTAGAACCTGCCCACAGGCACTCCCTGCCATAAGGGCAGCAGTTTTCGCCGCTGTTTCTCAGGAGCCACGAATGGGAGCCTCGCTGTTGCGTCTTCACTTCCACGACTGCTTCGTCAATGTACTTCATCTTCTATTCAGAGACTGCCATTTTGATGGCCCTCTACTCCTACTGTAGCTCAAGTTACGCTTGATCTTATACTAACATGGTTGCAACTTTCTGCCGTGTGCATCTACAGGGATGCGATGGTTCCGTCCTTCTGGATGACACGCCGACTATGACTGGGGAAAAAGGCTCCTTGGCCAACGCCAATTCTGCCAGGGGGTTTGAGGTCATCGACAGGATCAAGTCGGCCGTCGACCGTGCTTGTGGAGGCAGCGTCGTCTCCTGTGCTGATATATTGGCCGTTGCTGCTCGTGATTCCGTCGTCGCTGTGAGTATACCTTACCATCTTATTAATTATCAGGGTGGAGCATTTTGATCACTTTCCACTTGATTCCACGAGCAAAATGTGGGAGTAAACCACTTGAGAAAGTGGCAATCCTTAGACTAAACTATATATACGTGAATATGTATGCAGCTTGGAGGACCATCATGGCGGGTGCAACTGGGAAGGAGGGACTCCACCACTGCCAGCAAAGATGCTGCAGACAACAACCTGCCGTCTCCCTTCTCCAGCCTCGCCACCCTCATCTCCAGCTTCCAGAGTAAAGGCCTGAATGCCAGAGACCTGGTTGCACTCTCTGGAGCTCACACCATTGGCCAAGCACAGTGCAGGTTCTTCAGAACCCGCATCTACAACGACACCAACATTGATCCTCAGTTCGCAAGCTCGCTGCAGGGGTCATGTCCTGCCTCTGGTGGAGACAATAACCTCTCTCCCTTGGATCGATTCACGCCCACGAGATTTGATGGGGCTTACTTTGGCAACTTGATGTCAAGGAGAGGGTTGCTGCATTCAGATCAGGAGCTCTTCAACAATGGAACGACGGATCAGATAGTGAGATCCTACAGCTTCAACCCTCGCCTTTTCTCTGCAGACTTTGCTACTGCGATGGTTAAGATGGGAAACCTAAGCCCACTCACCGGAACCAGTGGCCAGATTCGCCAAAACTGCAGGAGGGTGAACTAATTGGAGAGAGAGAGAGAGAGAGAGTTTCTGAGTTCGATAGAATACATCTCTTAGCTTTTCTCCACAAAAGGTTTTACGTACTTTTTCTTCAATGAAAGGAAAAGTTAGACATACCCTCTTTGAGTGAGTGTAGACACTGTGTTAATTAAGTTCATAATAAGCGTTGTTTGTTATATTGTGAAAACAACTACGATGCATGTTCAGATGAACATTTTGTTCTGTTGCAGTTTTAATTAATGGGAAAGTGTTTGTGCACTATACTCATGAAATCAAGGAAGTTTGTGTTCGATCATCACCTCATTGGTGGTTTTTGAATTGTATGAGTTAAGTAGCTAGCTCATATTACGCGTGAATCTAGCTAGCAGATATCTAATTAATATAGTAAAAAGGAACATGGAATTACGATTCAGGCTTTGCATAGGTGCGAGAGATGGCCGTCGAACAACTGGTTTATTTTCAGAAGGCATGCATATGCCATGGTGTTCTTGCCAGGCTTTTATAAGCTCCTTCCAATCTCACATCAAATATCAGCATGTTTAAATGTTCTAATTAAGCAAAGCCTTGTTATAATTAAGCTTAATCGTGGGTCATTTCCTAATATTAAACTGATTTCGTTACCTTTTTTGAGAAATAAGCCTCCGCCCTATAAAGACAAAATTGTAAAAATGAAAAAGTGGCCTTTTTGCAAAAGACAAAGCTACATTTGCAATGCAAAAAGTATCACGAAACAAAAAAAAAAAAATGTTCCCGAAATGGTCAACTTTAACTTTTGGAGCAACATATCCACTTTGCACTAGTACCCAAGCGCCTGATGCACGTCATCTTGCTTCCCTTTGTTATAGTTTCTCTTCACTAACTTCTAGTTCCTATATAATTTTGACAATTTGGATTATTAATTACTTACCAATGACAGAAAATTAAGATGTCTTTAAATAACTAAAGCAGTACTTATTCATCGAAGACAAAAGTACATATTTCCACTTCAGTCAACATCACTATATCGTATAAAACAGTAATAGGAATACAATCAATTATGCACTTCATCATGAAAGGGTTATGTTCATACGCGAAACAATCTTTCGCTCACACTGTTGACATATATATCCTGCATGGTTGTATCGACAACAACCAGTGAAACGCGATACCTCAACCAGCTTGCTTAACGATTTGACTGCCCATGAACGAAGATGAAGCGGCCGGAATTATCTCTGAGTAAGACCGTCGACCACCTTTTGCATTGGAAGAAATATGTTGCAATTAATTAGTAACGGTTGACACATGCAGTGTTGAATTGAAAACTAATATAATATCATACTGTTCAATGATTTAGACATGCTGAAGTGACCGGCCAAATGGACTGTCAACTCCGCGTTTAGCGGCTGAGACAGTTCTCGAGGCATTTATTGTCGATGACGACATGCAGTTTGCTTTCCATTCTATCCACAAATTGTGCTTGCACTCCCTCTTTCACAAGAGTCGGGATTTAGTGCGCCACATGCAGAAGTTGATAGTTGTTCTTAGAATCCACCAACAAAAAACTAGAATAACAACTGATCAAATTTTCTGTTCTAATACAGTAACAAGAGAATATGTCAAATTTTAAAAAGTTCCTCCATCATATGGGTGGTGCTCTGTCTGGTCGGTCACACCAGGTTCGTTTTTACCCTCATTGAGCCAATTAGGATTCTTCCCTTCACGATTTTACCTTCACCAGACTGATGCATGCTCCGAATATAAATATCACATATTAAAAGGGTGTTCTTTATGAAGAACGGATTAGGCATCCATTTTTTTTAGAATAAATGTCGAAATCTGTACTGCCCTCTATTGCTCATCTACGATCTGCATCGTTATTTGAAGAGTATCCACTCAAATATATATTAACCAACGGTGTATCTTTTTTTCTTCTAATTTGAATCTGTTCATCGCATCATGCACCTTGTAAAACACTTTCATTGGGTTGATGTGAAGGACCAAAAGAGAGAGCCCGAAAAGCTTTAATTTACGCTTTCACAGAGATCACGAGATTGTTTACCAACAAGCGCATTAACAGTAGCGTTTTCTTCAAACAGTAGTTCTATCTTTTGGCTGTCAGCTTCTTACCAAAGAAGGAAAAACAAACGAAAAATCTTTCTGTAAATCAGTTCCTCCAAAAAGAGCCAAGCTTGAGCCTAACCAAATTTTGCTCAGTTAGAATCGGGCTGAGATTTAACGTGCGGTTCGGACCTAATGAAAACTCTGGCCAAAAACATGATCAGTGTGCTGTTGATATGCAGATGTCGATGCGTGGTTGATCCGCGCACTGCATGACACGGCGCCTTCGTTGGAGGCTGTGTCTTTTAGGTGGGAGGGGACTCTGCGGATCGACTCGGTGGATTGAATCCGTTTGGGCACATGATACGCTTGAACCTTCTCATAATCAATCATTTCCACAACAGCCAGAGTCATTCTTTATCTTCTGTTTTCTTCTTATTATATATGTCCCCCAAACTACTCCTTTGTTTCTCAAGGCAAGCTTAGGCATCTAATAACCCCGAGATTTATTTTGTTTCATGTCTAAATTACTAAGAAAATCTACCATGTAGCTGATCTAAATCTGAAACAAATGATGGTCAAAGTGTTGGCATGCAATTCAAGAAGATTGATAAAGAGTACTGGACAAAATTATATAACATCATATTGAGATACGTTGATTCATACAATTCCAAAAGAAGCAACAAGGTGATAAACACAAACTTCCTTGATTTCTTGATTATAGTCCGCAAACACTCTGCCATTAATTAGAACTACAAAGGAATTAGTGTTGTAATTAGTTCACCCTCCTGCAGTTTTGGCGAATCTGGCCATTGGTCCCAGTGAGGGGGCTTAGGTTTCCCATTTTAACCATCGCACTAGCAAAGTCTGCAGAAAAAAGACGAGGGTTGAAGCTGTAGGCTCTCACTATCTGATCCGTCGTTCCATTGTTGAAGAGCTCCTGATCTGAATGCAGCAACCCTCTCCTTGACATCAAGTTGCCAAAGTAAGCCCCGTCAAATCTCGTGGGCGTGAAGCGATCCAAGGGAGAGAGGTTATTGTCTCCACCAGAGGCAGGACACGACCCCTGCAGCGAGCTTGCGAACAGAGTATCAATGTTGGTGTCGTTGTAGATGCGGGTTCTGAAGACCCTGCACTGTGCTTGGCCAATGGTGTGAGCTCCAGAGAGTGCAACCAGGTCTCTGGCATTCAGGCCTTTCCTCTGGAAGCTGGAGATGAGGGTGGCGAGGCTGGAGAAGGGAGACGGCAGGTTCGTGTCTGCAGCATCTTTGCTGGCAGTGGTGGAGTCCCTCCTTCCCAGTTGCACCGGCCATGATGCTCCTCCTAGCTGCACACATATTCACGTATATATAGTTTAGTATAAGGATTTAGACATTCTCAAGTGGTTTACTCCCGCATTGTGCTCGTGGAATCAAGTGGAAAATGATCAAAATTCTCCACCATGATAATTAATTAGATGGTAAGGGTCAGGAAGGAGCACTCACAGCGACGACGGAATCACGAGCAGCAACGGCCAATATATCAGCACAGGAGACAACGCTGCCTCCACAAGGACGGTCGACGGCTGACTTGATGCTGTCGATGACCTCAAACCCCCTGGCAGAATTGGCGTTGGCCAAGGAGCCTTTTTCCCCAGTCATAGTCGGCGTATCATCCAGAAGGACGGAACCATCGCATCCCTGTAGATGCACACAGCAGAAAATTGCAACCGTGTTAGTATAAGATTAAGCGTAACTTGAGCTACAGTAGGAGTAGAGGGCCATCAAAATGGCAGTCTCTGAGTAGAAGACGGAGTACATTGACGAAGCAGTCGTGGAAGTGAAGACGCAACAGCGAGGCTCCCATTCGTGGCTCCTGAGCAACAGCGGCGAAAACTGCTGCCCTTATGGCAGGGAGTGCCTGTGGGCAGGTTCTAAAGTAGAAGAAAGGGGAGAGCTGCTGACAGTTAACTCCAGCAGCAAGCACTAATCCCATCACAACCACCATCGTCGTTACGAGTGAAATCTTGGCCATAAGAAACCGATAGACAGAGAATGTAGTCGAACGGAGAGAGAGGGAGATGGAGATTGTAGTTGTGCTGGTGGTGCGGTTCAGTCGATGAAGGAGTCGATATTTAAAGGAAAATCTAAGCCCTGTTCGTGCTTTACGAGAGTATGACTTTCAGGTTTGAACATGATCGCACAACTTTGTTGACTTCATCACCTGGACTCCAAGTTGGCCCTAGTACCACTTGGTTGTGCTGCGCCCACATAAGGCTGTGCTCTTACTGGCAAATAGGCTACCACTTGCCTGCCCAGTCAATAATCTGTAAAGAGTGAGACCCCGCTGGTACACCAATGCAACCCAAGACCCTAGACTTTTGAAGGGTGCTCTAATCTCTTTTTGAGGCAGTGGGTCATATGTTGAAATGAACTTTATGAGCCTCTTATGAAAATTAATTAAAAGTGCAATTTCCATTTAAAGTTTCACTTTCTACTTCTAATTAAATTCCAAAGCATCCTTAAGATGTTATGTTTTTTCAACGATGATATGAATCTATGTTCAACTCGATCCAATTACATAAGGTTCGATTGAATTGAATCCAGTAAGAAGTGGATCCAACGACTCCGACCTTACCCGGAACCACTTTATCCCACACTAATAGTTTTGGTTTTCTTAATTTGGCGACAACTCAAGTGAAAACTGCATCTTGAAAGTCAGAAATTTGGGACGTACCTCGTCAGTAACATAAGCAAAGCTGGAGCCCTTGGACGGAAAACTCTAAGATTGCTATTAAAGTCATTGCTTGTAAGTGGATAAATTTTCACGAGATCTCGAGGAGAGGAGGGAGTAGAAGTTTCAAAGTTTGACCGTCGTGGCTGCTGACTGATCATGTGAAGGAGACCTCTCATCCCGTCAGTACTCAAAATGAGAAATGCCTTTTGTGGGCGAACTTCTCGTGACTATTGTAGTTTAGACTTTAGAGTGAGAAAGCTTTAACTTAAAGTTTTGTTGGAATTTAGAGCGAGAAAGTTTTAACTTAAAGTTTTGGCGATATCAATGGAGAAACAGAGAAGTGGTTACTACACTGTGGTGCATCAGGCATCGTGTACAGCCTTTAGTACATGACATGTGTCTACCTAACCTATTTTCAAGGGTAAATGTCATGCACATAAGCTTGTGTACATTATATAAGGACATATGCATATGCATGTAACCCAGCTTTGGAGATAGGAAAAAGATTCAGGCCACCAACGACAGTCACTAGGTTGGCTGGAGTTACGTGTTAATTAATTGAATTTGAGTTGAATGTACCCTTAATTATATCTTACCTTTTCAGATGTTCATATATTTAACTTTGAATACGAACGAAGAAAAGTCTAATACCATAACTAAATCCAAATTTGCACAGCACAATCTGAATTCGATTCAAATATGATTCTTAAATGCATATTTGAATCTGAATCTATATTTTGAACTGAATTAAAACCCCAATACATATTTTAAGGAACAATTTTCAAAATGTATGAACATTGGATATAAGATATTTACTTATGGTAAATATAATCCAAATCTAAATCTAAATGCATTTCTGGGCGACTTCTGTCGACTTTTCCAGGCGACCTGATATAATTTTCGAATTTATTTCACATTGACTGGATCCCCACTTGTGTGGAAGCAAATAGAACGGTGCGAATCTTTGACTTGTCGACGGGTAATAATACATAGGAAAAAAATAATGATAACCATGAGCCTGGATTTCTGTCCTTTCCCAACCCTTTACGGCTGATCAGAAGAAGACTTTGTGATTGGTTGCTAAGAAATAAGGAGCCCCACTGTCAACACATAATATGCTTGAACAGTAAAGTTCTTATTCTAAACTGAAGATGCATGTTCTAACTTTTAACTTTGATTTGAGAACTTGAAACGTAAACAATTTCTCTCTCCCTCTCTCTCTGCCTGTGTGTGTGTGTGTGTGTGTTTGTGTTTGTGTTTGTGTTCATATGAGACAACTTTTCACAACCCTCATTGACAATGTTATTTGGATCTACTTAGAGCCGCATTCTCCCATGCACCTTTCTCCCTGGCAGAGGTGGAGGCAGGTGTGGGTTATGTGTGGGCAATTGCCCACACGGACTATAAAAAGTTGTTATTCTTATATTGTTATTTACATATTGTTGTCTCTTAAACATTCTAAATTTTATGTCTGGTACCCTTTAGCCAGAATTTTATAGGTTCGCCCCACTCCGTGATTCATATGCAAATGCATTTCTGGCATGCAATGCAGCTAAAGATCTTTGTATAAAGGCACATATGTATCTAATGCGCACAGGGATTTGATACCATCAAGCTGATCATAATTTTGGTAGACTGTACCTTAGAAGTGAAGATATACTTCAACCTGATAATGATCAAACTCTTCGCATTGTTACTAACAACTATTGTTAGCAAGTGAGTAGCCAGGAAATGCCTAGCAACTTGCTCCGTTGACGGTGGGGAGCACTCAGACGGTGCACCGACCTGGTGTGTTGACCGCCGCGGGGAGCACCGGCCGATGATGAACAATTCCAGGAACTGACAGTTTGTGGTTCATGCATGCCGCGGGCAAACAAGTAGATGATCGTGAAGGGTTGAACATTTCAAAGTTTGACCGAACGAAAAATTGTGTGGCGGCCGAGTGCTCCCGTGAATATAATCAAAGCTTCACTTTGTCGGCTAACTGTCAAACAATAAATGCCTCCGAGCTGACGGCTGACCTATCTTCGTCTTACTCAAGAAAGCAAGTCAGAGTACTGTAATCTTCTGTCTATAAATACTCACCACATCCAAGGAGTACAACCAACCCCCATAGCCAACATCTCTCTCTCTCTCTCTCCCCTGTGAGTTGTGAGTTTAATTGGCAACCATGGCCAAGATTTCTGTATTATCAGCGTTACTGTTGGTGATGGGTTTGGTGTTTGCTTCAGGGGTTACTTGTCAACAGCTCTCCCCTTTCTTCTACTTCAGAACTTGCCCACAGGCTCTGCCTGTCATAAGGAGAGAAGTTTTTTCTGCCGTCGCAAGGGAACCAAGGATGGGAGCGTCGTTGCTGCGCCTTCATTTCCACGACTGCTTTGTCAATGTACTTCTACTCACACACACTCTCATTTCTCAACCATAAACTGAACACCAAAATCCCATTTCCTTTACTGCAAATCCTGCATAGGATATTGTTTGTAATGGTTGACTTTTGCCGGAAAAGTAGTCGGACATGACTTTAACTGGTTGCCTCCATGTTTACAGGGCTGCGATGGCTCCGTCCTCTTGGACGACACGCCGACCATGACAGGGGAGAAGAACTCCCTGGCCAACGCCAATTCGGCCAGGGGGTTTGAGGTCATAGACAGCATCAAGTCGGCTGTCGACCGTGCTTGTGGTGGCAGCGTCGTCTCCTGTGCTGATATATTGGCCGTTGCTGCACGTGATTCCGTCGTCGCAGTGAGTACTTCTTCGTCGCCCTTACAAGCTTATTAAATATCATGGTGGAGCATTTTGATCATGAATGTCCACTTGATTCCATGAGGAAAATGTAGAGTAAACCACTTGACTTGAGAAAGTCTCAACCTCTAGACTAACTTATATATACGTGAATATATTTGCAGCTAGGCGGACCATCATGGCGGGTGCAAATGGGAAGGAGGGACTCCACCACTGCCAGCATAGATGCTGCAGACAACAACCTGCCGTCTCCCTTCTCCAGCCTCGCCACCCTCATCTCCAGCTTCCAGAGCAAAGGCCTGAATGCCAGAGACCTGGTTGCACTCTCTGGAGCTCACACCATTGGCCAAGCACAGTGCAGGTTCTTCAAAACCCGCATCTACAATGACACCAACATCGATCCTCAGTTTGCCAGCTCGCTGCAGGGATCATGTCCTGCTTCTGGTGGAGACAACAACCTCTCTCCGTTGGATAGCACGCCGACGAGATTTGACGGGGCTTACTTTGCCAAGTTGATGTCGAGGAGAGGGTTGCTGCATTCAGATCAGGAGCTCTTCAACAATGGTACCACGGATCAGATAGTCAGGGCCTACAGCTTCAACCCTCGCCTTTTCTCTGCAGACTTTGCTCGTGCCATGGTTAAGATGGGAAACTTGAGCCCTCTCACCGGAACCAATGGTCAGATTCGACAAAACTGCAGGAGGGTCAACTGAGATAGTGGGAGAGAGCATTCCAAGATTGTGGATCCCTCGCCTCAACCCTCAATCACTTTCTTTGTAGATGTTTTCTATTCGGGAAATATGTTGTGCCCCTTTTCTTGGAGTTCTGTTTCTTTTCATCTATTTTTCCAGTTGTTGCAACTTCAAATGTATTTGATTCCCGAGGAAATTTTAAAAATCATTGATTTTGTTAAGAGTAAGATGGCAAGTAGATCTAAAACTGTTTGGGCCAGTCTACAACTCATACAAGACTAAATTGAGGATCCACATGAGAAACACATGGAGATAATTACTGTGGCACATAGAAGCCTAACCAAGATAATCTTGCAATGAGCCTAATTCCGACCAAAAATGTCCCGCAGGAGCATGAAACAGGTCTCCGCAAACAAAAAAAAAAATGTCACGTGGCCATCCCAAATTGTAGAATCTAAGCATCTCTATATTTGTCACTAAAGATGTTAATGGATTGGATTTGAATTGGATATATTATCTATTTTTTTTAATATTCATACATTCAAATTCAAATACAAACAAAGCAAAGTCATATTCAAATCTGAATCCGAATTCCAATTTTCATAATATGAATCCAATCTGAGTTTGATTTTTTACTTTCATATCCAACTCCCAATTTTGAACTGAATTTGGCCAATCTTCTAAATGTACAAGCATTTGATGTATGACAATTAAATTTAAATCTGATCCAAATCTAAATCTGATCAGATACTTACGTATATCCAAATCTGATCGGATGTCATCTCTTGAATCCAAATCCCATCTGACTTCTTAATCAGATATTAAATTTTTTTGTTTCTCTGATTTTTTCTGAACAGTTCCAACAGTTTGGTCCGATATCCAATGGAAATCGGATATATTGACATGCCTATTTATCATACATAATGCAATGGCTAACTTTGTCATCTTCTTGCTATGTAAAAATCGAGTGAACTGTACTGTGGTTAGAATGTTGCACCTGAATACACTGAAAATCCACAAGAATAAGTAGCGGGTGCCAAATTTGTGTAACAACCAAAAGGAGGAGGAGTTGCATTGCTAGTGAATGAGGCAGAGCAAAAGTCCTTGAGTTGTTGGGGAGAGCAACAATGTGTTATTATGATCTTAGTTATGTTGATGGAGGTCTTATTTCTTCTACAAAGGATTATGAGAGAAAAAAAAGCATGAAGTTGTTGTTTGATCAAGTGTAGATGCTGAATGCTATGCCTTGGGCTGCTATTGATAGTGAAATCACTTTTACTAGAGAGATTCTCCCTAGAATGTGTTTTCATGTTGCTAAACCAACAAGTTATTTTGTGCTAATAGTGCAAAAATACACGTCTCAGCTAATTTTGTGTCTTGTCTTCATGAGCAAACAAAATACATTGAAACATATCGCCATTCATTTTATCTAGGGGAAGGTTCAAAATGGAGACACACACACTTAGGGTTGTCAATAAATCTGATTTAGATCCAACATCAAACTATATTGCTCCAAGAAAATCAGATATAATCCAATTAGGAAATCGGATTGGATCGGAATGAGACTTAAGAGCTGACTTCTAATCTTATTAAAATTTGAATTCAAATTTAGATTACAAATTACCGATCAGTTTCATATTCTGATTCAGATGCACAAACTTAGCTTCAGATAAATATCCTTAATCCAAAGTTTGTACACTTTGTAAGCCAGCTTTTATCATTTTGTAATGAGTTTGGATTCATATCCCAACTCCCAAGGGTGTTCACTCTCTTATGCTGCAAAAGGAGGATCACTGACATGCAAGCTGAAATGTAGTAGACGCAGCAACTCAAGGCACCGAAAGCATGTTTTGTACTCTAAAAGAACAAGCAGTTAGGTGGAAACTCTCTTTTAAGCTATAGGATGAAATACTCCTTTGCTCGCCTAAAATAAATGGTGGCCATTCTTTTCCTTTTTCTTCAACGCCATTCCCAATTAACTTGATTTCACTCACTGTGAAGTTGAACTCTAAGCACCATCCACCAAAATGGGTGTCCAATGACTCTCATATATATATTAAAAAAAAAAACTCACATGTCTAAAGTTGAGTACAATATTCTCTTTAATTTAGAAGTTTGAATCGACATCTACCAAGATACGAATTTAAAAATGAGCGGAAGCTCCCTCCTAAAAATGAGCGGAAACTCACATGTCAAAGATGGCGTCCCTGAATCGACATCTACCAAGATACTACATATATATATTAAAAGGTTGGGTTCTTTGGTTGAACATAAAGAATACTTCATCCTAGCACTTAAAAATGAGCGGAAGCTCCCTCCTAACCCTTTATCTCCTTAAGATACAGAGTTTGGTTTCAGCGCCTTGGAATGTCACCTCACAATGCTTCAACTTGTATGTCAATAACCTTTTTTTTGTAATGTAGATTTTAAATGCTCTAATGATTCGAAACAGGTAATAGCCGCCTGCCAACCCCCACCTCAACCGTTGTGCCTACCCTTCAAAAACAAAGACAAAGGCTGAGTTTCTTGAAACTACACGTAACAAGCAAAATGATTCACTTGTGAATCGGATTAAAATTCAGGTAACTTTTTGCATATGTGCTGCTTGATCGCGTCTAGGAATTTGACTCTGGTAGATTCATAATGCCTGAAAAAAACACGAGTGGTTTATGTAAAGCGATTTACAACCACCTAACTTCTATATTTAAGAGAAATTTTACCCACAGAACATGTTTGAGCAATTTGACGAAATAACTAAAATACACTTATGTTTGAATAGATTTACATTTAGGTATATATATATATATACATATATATATATGAGATAAGTTAAGCAGCTATATGCAAATAAAAAAATCTTTAATATATATAAAAAATAGAAAATTTTCTATTTTATTTCCTGTTAAAATCTTGAAACTATAGTTTAGCTTTTACGACAAAAAAAATTCTGGTTCCGCCGCTGCGCAGAAGGATACCTTCCCCACAAAAGACTAGGAATCTAATCTTTGGTATTTAAATTATAGTTGGCAACCATAAGATGTTGGATCATCGTGACTCTCTCTCCGTCTCTCCCTGAATATATATGAACATCCGATATCTAAAAAAGTACATCCAGTTTGGGTTGGATACAATTACCAACTTTTATATATATATATATATATATATATATGTGTGTGTGTGTGTGTGTGTGTGTGTTAATTATCCGATAATATTCGACATTCAACAACATAATTCACTGTAGAAGCAGAAGTATTCTAATTAGAGATTTATTTACTACGTTGATATATATATTTTTGTAACCGATAATTACAGTTTGGAAAGTGACTGGTGTAATGTTCTCTACAAGTTTAATATATATATAATCTTCTCTTTGATTAAAAGAGCTTGGAAATCAAATCAGTCGGGTCTGCCGATGCCGTCAATGGGCCAACTCAATGAGCAGCCGAATTGGTTGTAAATTGGCAAAAAACACTGAAATAGACTTTTGATACTGCATTCTCAATTGCTCATGGTCTATTGTCCTCACAAGATCTTGGGGTCAAGATTTTATATGTATATAAAGTTCAACTCATGGGCATGTCTATATATTATATGATTGTGTAATATATGCTAATGTAATAACTGTTTTTTAACAACACAATTTTATATTTTACTCATCCAAAATCTGAAAAGATTGAATCGTGCGTGTGTGGCTATATACAAGCACACACACAATTCAATCCAGCTAGATGCCACATGAGTGACGTTTAAAGATTTGTTGTCAAAAAAATAGTCACTATGTTGGTATGTATATGAGAATGAGAAAATTGAATAGTAATTCTAGCTATTAGAGTCACACAGTTCTCCCGTGAGAGATGCTTGATTTATCGTAATAAATAATTGAAAGAAAAATAACGAGAAAAATATGATATACATTTTTATCATTTAATTAGTTCACACATTATATACATACATATATATATATGTAATATAGATGTTAAACACTTAAATGTTATCCAGCTAAACAATAATATGAGCTCTTGATCTTTTTAAAATTAGCAATTAAAAGAAAAAATATGAACTAATAATATTATACCACAAAAGTACCTCATTACCATTTTTTCCTGTTTTTCTATCAATGTTGATTGGAAAAAAAATCAATGATTGGGATTTTCCCTTATTAGTCTAGCATTTAAGTGTTTAGCACCTGCCAATTCATCTCTCTCTTCTTCTTCTCTCTCTCTCTCTCTCTCAGTTATCTTGCTCTAGATGATTTAGGGATTACTTTACTTGAGTTATACGCTTGAAATTGAAACGGCGGGGAAAAATATAATACTTTTGTCATTTAATTATGGAAAAAGAAAAGATACACTATAACATCTAAGGAGAAAACGATTGAGGCGGGGATCAAAAAGCTTTGAATCTTTTTCCCTTTCTCAGATGACCCTCCTGCAGTTTTGGCGAATCTGGCCAATGGTTCCAGTGAGAGGGCCCAAGTTCCCCATCTTAACCATCGCACGAGCGAAGTCTGCAGAGAAAAGGCGAGGGTTGATGCTGTAGCCTCTCACTATCCGGTCCGTCGTTCCATTGTTGAAGAGCTCCTGATCTGAATGCAGCAACCCTCTCCTCGACATCAACTTGGCAAAGTAAGCCCCGTCAAATCTCGTCGGCGTGCTATCCAAGGGAGAGAGGTTGTTGTCTCCACCGGAAGCAGGACATGATCCCTGCAGCGAGTTGGCAAACTGAGCATCGATGTTGGTGCCGTTGTAGATGCGGGTTCTGAAGAACCTGCACTGTGCTTGGCCAATGGTGTTCTCTGGCATTCAGGCCTTTGCTCTGGAAGCTGGAGATGAGGGTGGCGAGGCTGGAGAAGGGAGACGGCAGGTTGTTGTCTGCCGCATCTTTGCTGGCAGTGGTGGAGTCTCTCCTTCCCAGTTGCGCCCGCCATGATGGTCCTCCTAGCTGCAGATATATTCACGTATATATTACTTAGTCTAGAGATTAATCAAGTGGTTTACTGTACATTTTCCTCATGGAATCAAGTGGACATTCATGATCAAAATGCTCCACCATGGCAATTAATAAGTTTGTAAGGGCGAGGAAGGAGTACTCACTGCGACGACGGAATCACGGGCAGCAACGGCCAATATGTCAGCACAGGAGACGACGCTGCCACCACAAGCACGGTCGACAGCCGACTTGATGCTGTCGATGACCTCAAACCCCCTGGCCGAATTGGCGTTGGCCAGGGAGTTCTTCTCCCCCGTCATGGTCGGCGTGTCGTCCAAGAGGACGGAACCATCGCAGCCCTGTAAACACGGAGGCAACCAGTTAAAGTCATGTCGGACTACTTTTCCGGCAAAAGTGAACCATTAAAAACAATATTCTATGCAGGATTTGCAGTGAAGGAAATGGGATTTTGGTGTTCAGTTTATGGTTGAGAAATGAGAGTGCGTGTGAGTAGAAGTACATTGACAAAGCAGTCGTGGAAGTGAAGGCGCAGCAACGAGGCTCCCATCCTTGGTTCCCTTGCGATGGCAGAAAAAACTTCTCTCCTTATGACAGGCAGAGCCCGTGGGCAAGTTCTGAAGTAGAAGGAGGGGGAGAGCTGTTGGCAAGTAACCCCTGAAGCAAACACCAAACCCATCACCGCCACTAACACTGATAATACAGAAGTCTTGGCCATGGCTGCCAATTAAACTCACAACTCACAGAGAAAGAGAGAGAGAGAGAGAGAGATGTTGGCCGTGGGGGTTTGTTGTAGAACTCCTTGACGTAGTGAGTATTTATAGACTGAAAATTTACGATACGCTGACTTTTGCTTTTTCCTTAATTTATTGAGTAAAAGAAGACGGCTAAGTCGGCACTCGAGGCATTTATTGTTTGACAACGATCTACTTGCTGCTACTGCCTTTGCTGCTGACGCTTCATCTTCTTCGCAAGAGTCGGCCGCCAAATGATTCTTCGCCCTCAAACTTTGAAAAGTTCAACCATATTTCACTCCATCATTTACTCGTCTCAATTACGCGCACTGTTCATGATCTGTCGGTGCTTCATGCGGCGGTCAACACACCATGTTGGAGCGCTCTGACTGCTCTTTAGGTCAACGGAGCAAGTTGGTAGTCCCTTTTTCTTTTTAAATTGTTATTTTTTTGAAAAAAAAAAGATACTTCGCTAGGTACTAACTTGTTTGTGAATGAATATGTAGAGATGTTCAACGAACGAGTCAAGCCAACTTAGGTATTAAACATGACTCATGCTCAACTCATTTTCTTAATTAAACTTTCAACTCGCCTGGCTTGAGTGCACTCATTTAGAAAATGGGTCAAGTTCAAGTTAAGAAATAGACTCCAACAAATAAACAAGTGAAACTCACATGCTGGTCTCATTAAACTTGGTTAAGCATGTGGTAAGACAATATCTACATAATCACAAAAAGCTAACAGGTCCATTGGGTTTGAATGTAGGTAACAAGCCTGAGTTTCCAGGTTCAATTCTTCTTGTAGCTGTTCATGTTAAAACTTTTTTTTTTTTTTAAATAAAGAGATCGGCTAACCTCAAGGCAAATCTCTGTCCAAGCTTAACCAAACCGAGTTTTAGTTAGTTAGCTCAAGCTTGAGGTTCCAATTACCGGCCCAGCTCGGCTTGAACTCATGAATAGCCTAGTCAATGGTAATTGTTGCTAACAAGGCAAAGGGTTGTATAGCACTGAATCTACGGAATATTAGGCATAATCTGTATGTTGGTAACATATTATAAATAAATAAATATATAATAGTAAGCAAAAAGTTGGTAATATTTATATGTCTAGAAAATGTTCTGTTGTCAATGCGGGTTGAGTCTTGCAAGGTGGGCACAACTAGAATTAAATGAGACCGACCAACAAAGTCAGATCATGTCGGCCCCAACTAACTTGGCCTTTTGACGGTGCTGAAGATCAAACGAACTCAAGAGAATTTGCAAACTTGAGAGTGAACCGTGAGGAGCTAGCTAGCTCTTCAAAATTTTGACGTCCAATTTATGTTTAGGGTTGACGCCCCCTGCCGATCGACCAAAACTTGGAGCCACTACGAAATCTTCCCCACGCTGAAACATAAAGGCATTTAATGTCGAAACGCGAGGTCTTTTTCACAATATCGTCGGACTTTGAAACTTTCAACCCTCGCCTCCTCGTGATCTTTTGAAAAACTTTACGTCACCTTCATCAGCTATCCACTTTTAAGCAATGCTTTCAATAGCATTTTTTAAAATTTTCCACTGAAAGGCTAAAATTTTGCTTATATCACTGAAAGGGTACGCTACAAATTTCTGGTTTTCATGATGCAGGTCTCGCTATAGTTGTCATGATCAAATAATTAAGAACAACAGAAGAGCTAGTATGGATGTAAATGGCTGATTGACTTAATTAAAGTTGCCGGTCCGACTAACGGATCTTCAGATTAATGTTGCAGCACCGGATGAAGATTAATTGGGTACCTGATCCTTCACTAGGGATGTCAATTATACATTCAATTCAGAATCGGTATCTAATAAACCAAATTGTTTAAAAAAGAATTGGATATGGAACAAAATTCGACCTTTTGTTATGACATTGGATCGATTTTGGATTTCAGAAATGACATACAATCAGATTCAAAATTTGTAAGTTTCTGATTGAATTCAAATTCAGACCAAATGTAGTTTTAAATACTAAACATTATGTATTTAACATCCATAATGCTGTTTGTATTTGATTTAAATACGTTGGATTCCGATATTAATAAAAAAATCGGAATTCAAATTGCAAGAATTAGATTCAGATTTAGACGTGGCATAGATTTTCTTCATTTCCATTCAAATCCAAATCCAACTAGGAATATACGAACGTGCCAAAAACTGGATATAATAAGGAATATATTTTGTTTGAATCCAACCCGTTGACATCCTTATGGGCTACGACCGATGGATGCCGTTGCCTTTTGAGCTTTTAGTTCTTCTTCTATAACTTATTAAATCAAGTGAACAATATTGTTTCCTGGCTAGCTTTTCCTTGCTTCCACATTATAAGTTGCGTGGTTCCCCTAAAAAAAGAAGTTTAAAAAGTGCACCGCTAAATTTGTTGTCTTGAGTTTCAACTTCTCTCTGGTATATTATCTGACCTTGACAAAAGAGCAGATATAATTGATGAGAACATAGTGTCAAAACCCATACAACACACAAAAACAAAATATATATTAGGCGGGAAGAACATATATAGTAATTAAATATTGTTCCATCTCCCGGATGGTGCTCAACCAGAAACCAGACCAAGTCCGCCATAACTTAGGTGTTGATCGTCGGCCCTGTATACAGGAAGTCAGAATCTGCTTTTCGGTTGGAGGTCAGTTAGCTGGAGTGGATGACGATGAGAAGCTCTTCAAAGTTCAGTAAAGCGGAACGAATAGATGATGAGAAGTTCTCCAAAAAGTTGACCATAACTTGGATCTTCCTGTGCATTTAATGAATTCCCCTCTCTCTCTCTCTCTTCCTCTCTCTCTACAAGGAGTCCCAATTATGAACAAGTCAACAAAGTTGTGCCATCGTATTCAGACCTGGAAGTCAAGCTTCGGAGAAGATGGCGTCGGCTACATAGCTTCCCTTGATTTGCCTATATATATCCACTCATTCATCGTCTCCACCACACCACCAACATTACGACAATATCAATCTCTTTCTTTTCTCTACAGCAATCTCTCCATCTCGATCCCTGTGTTAGTTGAGCAATCATGGCCAAACTTTCAGTAGTAACGACGATGGTGGTGGTGATGGGATTAGTGCTTGCTGCTGGAGTTAACTGTCAGCAGCTCTCTCCTTTCTTCTACTTTAGAACCTGCCCACAGGCACTCCCTGCCATAAGGGCAGCAGTTTTCGCCGCTGTTGCTCAGGAGCCACGAATGGGAGCCTCGCTGTTGCGTCTTCACTTCCACGACTGCTTCGTCAATGTACTTCATCTTCTTTTCAAAGACTGCCATTTTGATGGCCCTCTACTCCTACTGTAGCTCAAGTTACGCTTGATCTTATACTAACATGGTTGCAATTTCTGCTGTGTGCATCTACAGGGATGCGATGGTTCCGTCCTTCTGGATGATACGCCGACTATGACTGGGGAAAAAGGCTCCTTGGCCAACGCCAATTCTGCCAGGGGGTTTGAGGTCATCGACAGCATCAAGTCGGCCGTCGACCGTGCTTGTGGAGGCAGCGTCGTCTCATGTGCTGATATATTGGCCGTTGCTGCTCGTGATTCCGTCGTCGCTGTGAGTACTCCTTCCTCGCCCTTACCATCTTATTAATTGCCATGGTGGAGCATTTTGATCACTTTCCACTTGATTCCACGAGCAAAATGCGGGCTTGAGAAAGTCGCAATCCTTAGACTAAACTATATATACGTGAATATGTATGCAGCTAGGAGGACCATCATGGCGGGTGCAACTGGGAAGGAGGGACTCCACCACTGCCAGCCCTCGCCTTTTCTCTGCAAACTTTGCTACTGCGATGGTTAAGATGGGAAACCTAAGCCCACTCACCGGGACCAATGGCCAGATTCGCCAAAACTGCAGGAGGGTGAACTAATTGGAGAGAGAGAGAGAGAGTTTCTGAATTCGATAGAATACATCTCTTAGCTTTTCCCCACAAAAGGTTTTACGTACATTTTCTTCAATGAAAGGAAAAGTTAGACAAACCCTCTTTGAGTGAGTGTAGACACCTGTGTTAATTAAGTTCATAATGAGCGTTGTTTGTTATTGTGAAAACAAGTGCGATGCATGTTCAGATGAACATTTTGTTCTGTTGCAGTTTTAATTAATGGGAAAGTGTTTGTGCACTATACTCATGAAATCAAGGAAGTTTGTGTTCGATCATCACCTCATTGGTGGTTTTTGAATTGTATGACTTAAGTAGCTCCTCATATTACGCGTGAATCTAGCTAGCAGATTTCTAATTAATATAGTAAAAAGGAACATGGCATTACGATTCAGGCTTTGCATAGGAGCGAGAGATGGCCGTCGAACAACTGGTTTATTTTCAGAAGGCATATATATACCATGGTGTTCTTGCCAGGCTTTTATAAGCTCCTTCCAATCTCACATCAAATATCAGCATGTTTAAGCAAGGCCTTGTTATAATTAAGCTTAATTGTGGGTCATTTTCTAATATTAAACTAATTTACCTTTTTTGAGAAGTAAATTAGAAAAATTGGAAAAATGAAAAAGTGGCCTTTTTGCAAAAGACAAAGCTACATTTGCAATGCAAAAGTATCACCAAACAAAAAGAAAATGTTCCGGAAATGGTCAACTTTAACTTTTGGAGCAACATATCCACTTTGCACTAGTACTCCTTCTTCATACGCGAAACAATCTTTCGCTCACACTGTTGACATATATATCCTGCATGGTTGTATCGACAACAACCAGTGAAACGCGATACCTCAACAAGCTTGCTTGACGATTTGACTGCCCATGAACGAAGATGAAGCGGCCGGAATTATCTTTGAGTGAGACCGTCGACCACCTTTTGCAATGGATGAAATGTTGCAATTAATTAGCAACGGTTGACCTATGCAGTGTTGAATAGAAAACTAATATAATATCATACTGTTCAATGATTTAGACATGCTGAAGTGACCGGCCAAATGGACAGTCAACTCCGCGTTTAGCGGCAGAGTCAGTTCTCGAGGCATTTATTGTCGATGACGACATGCAGTTCGCTCTCCTCTCTATCCACAAATTGTGCTTGCACTCCCTCTTTCACAAGAGTGGGGATTTATTGTGCTACATGCAGAAGTTGATAGTTGTTCTTCGAATCCACCAACAAACAACTATAATAAAAACTGATTAGATTTTTTGTTCTTATACAGTAACAAGAGAATATGTCAAACTTTGAAAAGTTCCTCCATCATATGGGTGGTGCTCACTGCTCTATCTGGTTGGTCACCCCAGGTTCGTTTTTACCCTCATTGAGCCAATTAGGACTCTTCCCATCACGATTTTACCTTCACGAGATTTGATGTGAAACAACAAACGGTGCTTTTTTTTTTCTTCTAGTTTGAATCTGTTCATCGCATCATGCACCTTGTAAAACACTTTCATTGGGTTGATGTGAAGGACCAAAAGAGAGAGCTCGAAAAGCTTTAACCCCCGCTGTCACAGAGATCACGAGATTGTTTACCTAAAAACGCATGACAGTAACGTTTCCTTCAAACAGAAGTTCTATCTTTTAGCTTCCAGCTTCTTACCAAAGAAGGAAAAACAAACGAAAAATCTTTTTGTATACCAGTTGATCCCAAGATGAGCCAAGCTTGAGCCTAACCAGATTTTTCTTAATTAGAATCAGGCTAAGATTTAACGTGATGTTCAGACATAATGAAAGCTCTGGCCTGTTGGTGTATGGAACTTCATCGATACTGGACAATCATGTGCGACTGTCGCGAGGAGGGCCGCCGCTTGTGAGTGTTGTTCTGGGTGTTCTTCAGAGAGAGAGAATACAAGAGATCTGTGCGACCGTGGACGTAGGAGATTTTGCTCCGAACCACGTAAATCGTTGTCTTCTTCCTTGTTGCTTCTAACTTCCTCTTGAGAGTGTGAGCGGAGTGTTTTGTGTGTTGTTCCTAACAACTGGTATCAGAGCCAGGTTCGTGTGGAAGAAGGAAAAGTCAGAATCGAGAAGTTCGACGGTAAAGACTTCGGATTCTGGAAGATGCAGATCGAGGACTACTTGTATCAGAAGAAACTGCATGAACCGCTCATGGGAGTGAAGCCCGCGACAATGGCTGATGCAGATTGGCAGTTGCTGGATAGACAGGCCCTTGGAGTCATCCGGTTGACGCTGGCCAGAAATGTCGCCTTCAACATTGTCAACGAGAAGACGACATCAAGTCTGATGCAGACGCTAACAGATATGTATGAAAAACCCTATGCTTCGAATAAGGTATATCTGATGCGTCGATTATTTAATTTGAAAATGGCTGAAGGTGCCTCTGTTACGGATCACATAAATGAGTTCAATGTTATTACTTCTCAATTATGTTCTATGGATATTAAATTTGATGATGAGGTTCAAGCCCTAATTTTATTGTCATCTCTTCCGGAGAGTTGGAGTGCCACTGTAACCGCCGTGAGTAGTTCATCGGGGTCAAGTAAATTGAAGTTTAGTGGTGTTCGAGATTTAATACTTAGTGAAGACATTCGCAGAAAAGAGGCAGGAGAACCTCTCGGTTCTGCCCTAAATGTTCAAAACATGGGCAGAACTAATCAACGCTACCAAGAGCGTGGAAGGTCCAAATCTAAGGGAAGGAGTCAATCCAAACCTCGAAGTGATGGCTGTTGGAACTGTGGTAAGCCAGGGCACCGAAAAAGAGATTGCAGGTTGTTGAAGAAGAAGAATCCAAATCGTGAAGATGATTCCGCAAATGCAGCAACAGAAGATATAGTTGATGCACTTGCTTTGAGTGTACACAGCTCTATAGAGTCTTGGATTTTAGACTCTGGTGCATCTTTTCATTCAACGTATTCTAATGAAAATATGCATAACTATGTTACAGGAAAATTTGGCAGAGTATATCTTGCAGATGATGAACCTTTGGATATTATAGGGAAAGGTAAGGTTCACATTAAAATGCAGAATGGACATGTGTGGAAGTTAAAAGATGTCAGACATGTCCTAGGATTGAAGAGGAATCTCATTTCGGTCGGGCAGTTAGATGACGAAGGCTATGTTACTACATTTGTTGGTGGATCTTGGAAGATAACCAAAGGTGCTATGGCTATAGCACGAGGTCACAAACTTGGCACTTTGTACATGACTACAGATGTGAAAGACACGGTGGCTGTGGCGAAATGTGAGAATAAATCATTGTTGTGGCATTGCAAGTTTGAGCATATGAGTGAGAAGGGAATGAAGATCATGGCAACGAATAACAAGTTGCATGAATTGAAATCTGTAGACATTGGGCTATATGAAGACTGTGTCTTCGGGAAACAGAAAATGATCACATTCTCCAAAGTTGGACGGTCTCCAAAGAAGGAAAAGCTAGAGTTGGTGCATACTAATGTTTGGGGACCAGCCCCCGTTCGCTTTCTTGGAGGATCTCTATACTATGTAACATTCATTGATGATTGTACCAGAAAGGTATGGGTCTACTTTCTTAAACATAAATCTGACGTGTTTACTGTTTTCAAAAGGTGGAAAGCAGAAGTAGAAAATCAGACCGGAAAGAAGATTAAATGTCTGCGGTCAGATAATGGAGGTGAGTATGACAGCAAAGAGTTTAAAGATTTTTGTACAGATCATGGGATTCGAACACAAAGGACGATCCCTAAAAAGCCACGACAAAATGGGGTTGCTGAAAGAATGAACAGAACCCTTTGTGAAAGAGCAAGGAGCATGAGACTGCACTCAGGCTTGCCAAAGATGTTTTGGGCGGATGCAATCAATACAGCTGCATACTTGATAAATCGTGGGCCTTCTGTTTCTTTGGACTATGGGATACCTGAAGAAGCCTGGACTGGCAAGGAGGTAAATCTTGCACACTTAAGAGTCTTTGGTTGTGTCTCTTACGTACATATAAACTCGGATAAGAGGGATAAATTAGATCCTAAGTCCAGAAAATGATATTTCATTGGTTATGGAAATGATGAGTTTGGGTATCGTTTTTGGAATGAAAAAGCAAAGAAAATTATTAGACATAATAATGTTGTGTTCAATGAGATGTGTATGTACAAGGACATGGATAGTCATATGTCTGAGAAGAATGAACATCATGACACAAGTGAAGACATTGTAGAACTTCAAGATGTCTCTGAAGATGATGTTGCAGTTAAGACTCAAGTTGGAAACAGTCAGATGGAACAAGAGCCAAGCACATCCCAACCTCCATTGAGAAGATCAAGTAGAAGGCCAAAACCAAATCGAATGTATTCTCCTTACTTACATTACTTGTTGTTAACTGATGCTGGGGAACCCGAGTGTTTTGATGAAGCAATGCAGGTTACAGATTCTGTTAAGTGTAAGTTAGCTATGAAAGAGGAGATGAACTCTCTACATGCTAACAAAACATGGAAATTAACTGAGCTTCCTTGTGGAAAGAATGCATTGCAAAACAAATGGGTTTACAGAATTAAAGAAGAAGCAGATGGGAGAAAAATGTACAAAGCAAGGTTAGTAATAAAAGGTTTTCAACATAAAGAAGGTATAGATTATACAGAAATTTTCTCTCATGTTGTAAAACTAACTACTATAAGATTGGTATTGAGTTTAGTTGCAGCTGAAAATTTATATTTAGAGCAACTAGATGTAAAGACTGCATTCCTTCATGGGGATTTGGAGGAAGATATTTATATGGTGCAACCTGAAGGTTTTCAGGTAATAGGAAAGGAAAACTTTGTATGCAAGTTAGAGAAGAGTCTCTATGGTTTGAAGCAAGCACCGAGACAGTGGTACAAAAAGTTTGATAACTTCATGGGAAGAAATGCATTTAAGAAGTTTGATATGGATCATTGTTGTTACTTCAAGAATTTTGATAGTTGTTATATCATTTTACTATTATATGTGGATGATATGCTTATTGCAGGCTCAAATTTGCAAGAGATCAATTCTCTGAAAGAACAACTATCAAAGAAGTTTGAAATGAAAGATCTAGGCCATGCGAAACAAATCCTCGGGATGAGAATCAGTAGAGACAGGAAGACAGGTACTTTAAATTTGTCTCAACAAAATTATATTGAGAAGATCTTGTGCAGGTTTAAGATGCAATATGCTAAACCTGTTAGTACACCTCTTGCTAGTCATTTCAAGTTGTCCAAAGATTTGTCACCTAAGACAGATGAAGAACATGAAGAAATGTCAAGGATTCCATATGCTTTAGCAGTGGGTAGCTTGATGTATGCTATGGTGTGCACCAGACCAGACATAGCTCAAGCAGTGGGAGCAGTGAGCAGATATATGGCTGAGCCTGGAAAGAAACATTGGGAGGCTGTGAAGTGGATATGCAATATCTGAAAGGAACTTCAGGTATGAGCCTTTGTTTTAAGAAAGATGAATTACTTTTGCATGGCTTTGTGGATGCAGATTTGGGTGGTGATCTTGACAGTAGGAGAAGTACTACGGGGTACATTTATACCCTAGGAGGAACCTGTGTCAGTTGGGTTTCACAGCTTCAAAAAGTTGTTGCATTGTTTACTACAGAAGCTGAATATATTGCAGTTACAGAAGCCAGCAAAGAGATGATTTGGCTGAAGACTATTCTAAAAGAATTGCATGTAAAGGAAGATAAGAGTGTTCTCTCTTGTGATAGTCAAAGTGCAATTCATCTAGCCAAGAATCTAGTGTTTCATGCTAGAACAAAACATATTGAATTGAAGTATCATTTCATTAGAGATTTGTTGGAAGAGAAGATACTATCTCTTGAAAAGATTCGTGGAACAGAGAATCCAGCAGATATGTTGACAAAGCCAGTGACTGCTGAGAAGTTGAGGTTATGCTTAACCTCAGTTGGTCTCCAAGGTTGATTGATGAGGAGATGTCGCACAGGTTGAGTATGTGATGTACTAGCACTTGGATGGATCAAATTTCAAGTGGGAGATTGTTGGTGTATGGAACTTGATCCATACTGGACACTCATGTGCCACTGTCGCGGGTTTTGCCCTAATCCTTATGTTGAGAGGAGGGCCGCCGCTTGTGAGTGTTGTTCTGGGTGTTCTTCAGAGAGAGAGAATACAAGAGATCTGTGCGACCGTGGACGTAGGAGATTTTGCTCCGAACCACGTAAATCGTTGTCTTCTTCCTTGTTGCTTCTAACCTCCTCTTGAGAGTGTGAGCAGAGTGTTTTGTGTGTTGTTCCTAACATGGCCAAGTACATGATCAGTGTGCTGTTGATGTGCAGATGCCGATGCGTCGTCGATCCGCGCACTGCATGACATGGCGCCTTCGTTTGACGCTGTGTTGTTTGGGGGGAGGGGACTCCTGCGGATCGACTCGGTGGATTAAATCCGTCTGGTCACAAGATACGATTGAACCTTCTCATAATGAATCATTTTACAACAGCCAGAGTTTATTCTTTCTGTTTTCTTCTTATTATATATGTCCCCAAAAGTACTCCTTTGTTTCTCAAGGCAAGCGTAAGCATCTAATAAGCCCGAGGTTTATTTTGTTTCATGTCTAAGTTGCTAAGAAAATCTACCATGTAGCTGATCTAAATCTGAAACAAACGATGATCAATTGTTGGCATGCAATTCAAGAAGATTGATAAAGAGTACTGGACAATAACATCATATTGAGATACGTTGATTCATACAGTTCAAAAAGAAGCAACAAGGTCACAGACGCAAACTTCCTTGATTTCATTATTATAGTCCTTAAACACTCTGCCATTAATTAGAACTACAACGGAACAAAATGTTCATGTGAACATGCACAGCACTTGCTTTCACAATAACAACCACGCTTACTATGAGCTTAGACACAGTGTCAACACTCAGTCGAAGAGGGATGTATTTTGTCGAAACAACTCAGAAACTCTCTGATCTCTTTCTCTTTGTAATTAGTCACCCTCCTGCAGTTTTGGCGAATCTGGCCATTGGTCCCAGTGAGGGGGCTTAGGTTTCCCATTTTAACCATCGCACTAGCAAAGTCTGCAGAGAAAAGACGAGGGTTGAAGCTGTAGGCTCTCACTATCTGATCTGTCGTTCCATTGTTGAAGAGCTCCTGATCTGAATGCAGCAACCCTCTCCTTGACATCAAGTTGCCAAAGTAGGCCCCGTCAAATCTCGTGGGCGTGAAGCGATCCAAGGGAGAGAGGTTACTGTCTCCACCAGAGGCAGGACACGACCCCTGCAGCGAGCTTGCGAACTGAGTATCAATGTTGGTGTCGTTGTAGATGCGGGTTCTGAAGACCCTGCACTGTGCTTGGCCAATGGTGTGAGCTCCAGAGAGTGCAACCAGGTCTCTGGCATTCAGGCCTTTCCTCTGGAAGCTGGAGATGAGGGTGGCGAGGCTGGAGAAGGGAGACGGCAGGTTTGTGTCTGCAGCATCTTTGCTGGCAGTGGTGGAGTCCCTCCTTCCCAGTTGCACCGGCCATGATGGTCCACCTAGCTGCAAATATATTCAAGTATATATAAGTTAGTCTAGAGATTGAAACTTTGTCAAGTCAAGTGGTTTAGTGTACATTTTCCTCATGGAATCAAGTGGACATTCAAGATCAAAATGCTCCACCATGATAATTAATGAGCTTGTAAGGGCGAGGAAGGAGCACTCACAGCGACGACGGAATCACGAGCAGCAACGGCCAATATATCAGCACAGGAGACAACGCTGCCTCCACAAGCACGGTCGACGGCCGACTTGATGCTGTCGATGACCTCAAACCCCCTGGCAGAATTGGCGTTGGCCAAGGAGCCTTTTTCCCCAGTTATAGTCGGCGTGTCATCCAGAAGGACGGAACCATCGCATCCCTGTAGATTCACACGGCGGAAAATTGTAACCATGTTAGTAAAAGATCTGTGGCAACTTAAGCTACAGTAGGAGTAGAGGGCCATCAAAATGGCTGTCTCTGAATAGAAGATGAAGTACATTGACGAAGCAGTCGTGGAAGTGAAGACGCAACAGCGAGGCTCCCATTCGTGGCTCCTGAGCAACAGCGGCGAAAACTGCTGCCCTTATGGCAGGCAGTGCCTGTGGGCAGGTTCTAAAGTAGAAGAAAGGAGAGAGCTGCTGGCAGTTAACTCCAGCAGCAAGCACTAATCCCATCACCACCACCATCGTCGTTACTACTGAAATCTTGGCCATGGTTAATGCTTAACAGAAGGAGAAACCGATAGACAGAGAATGTAGTAGACGGAGAGAGAGGAAGATTGAGATTGTAGTGTGATGGTGGTGCGGTTCTATCGATGGAGTCGATATTTATAGGAAAATCTAAGCTACGTTCATGCTTTACGAGAGCATGACTTTCAGGTTTGAACATTATGGCACAACTTTGTTGACTTCATCGCCTGGACTCCTTAAAAGAGTGTGTGAGAAAGAGACGCCATAAGGCCCTTGACTGTAAGAAGATGAGAGTCGCTTGACCCCAAACTTTGTGGTCCGACATTTCAAGAACTTCTCATCATCGCCGGCCCAAAAGCCGGTAGGGCCAACCAAGTTTGTTGGCGCCTCCGTGCACCGACTTAGTTGGTCAAGCTTCTACGAAACATCCTGGCGATCGAATTTTTACTATATATTTGCTTCTGCTTATTGCATATATGTTTTGTTTTTATGAGTTACATGAAGTTAATTTTACACTGTTCTTGGTAAGAAATGGATCCAACGACTCCGACCTGACTTGGAACCACTTAATCCCACACTAATAGTTTTGGTTTTCTTAATTTGACGGCAACCCAAGTGAAAACTGCATCTTGAACGTAAGCAAAGCTGGAGGCCTTGGACGGAAAACTCTAAGATTACTATTAAAGTCATTGCTTGTAAGTGGATAGCCGATCAACGAGAAGTAAAAGTTTTCACGAGATTTCGAGGAGAGGAGGGAGTTGAAGTTTCAAAGTTTGACCGTCGTGGTTGCTGACTGATCCTGTGAAAGAGACCTCTCATCCCGTCAGTACTCAAAATGAGAAGTGCCTTTTGTGGGCGAACTTCTCGTGACTATTGTAGTTTAGACTTTAGAGTGAGAAAGCTTTAACTTAAAGTTTTGGCTACATCAATGAAGAAACCGAGAAGTGCATCATGTACAGCCCTTAGTGCATGACATGTAACCCAGTTTCAGAGAAAAACCTAGCATTTGAACATCAGGAAAAAGATTTAGGCCACCAGCGACAGTCACTAGGTTGGCTGAAGTTACGTGTTAATTAATTGAATTTGAGTGGAATGTACCCTTAATTATATCTTACCTTTTCAGATGTTCATATATTTGACTTTGAATGCGAACGAAGAAAAGTCTAATACCATAACTAAATCCAAATTTGCACAGCACAATTTGAATTCGATTCAAATATGATTCTTAAATGCATATCTGAATCTGAATCTATATTTTGAACTGAATTAAAACCCCAATACATATTTTAAGGAACAATTTTCAAAATGTATGAACATTGGATATAAGATATTTACTTATGGTAAATATAATCCAAATCTAAATCTAAATGCATTGAGATATCATTTCTTAAAAACTTAATCCAATCCAATTTCTTAATTGAAGGTTAATTTTCTTTTTCATGTCCAAGAAAAGTAGCGGACACTAAGTGACCTGCTTATCCAAGTATATATATATATATATATAGTCAGTTTAATTTCTAGCTGGGCAACACTTCCCATGCACTGACAATCGAACATTTACTTGTTTCATATAATAAATCTCGTAGATATCATTTTTATTCAATATATACAGATTTATGTATGACGTTTTCTGTGTGGAAGCAAATAGAACGGTGCGAATCTTTGACTTGTCGACGGGTAATAATACATAGGAAAAAAATAATGATAACCATGAGCCTGGATTTTTGTCAACACATAATATGCTTGAACACACATAATAAATCGAAGTAAATACAAAGGGAAATTAACTTAACAAAAGTAAAGTTCTTATTCTAAACTGAAGATGCATGTTCTAACTTTTAACTTTGATTTGAGAACTTGAAACGTAACAATTTCTTTCTTTTTCTCTCTCTCTCTCTCTGCCTCTGCCTCTGTGTGTATGGTTGTCTGTGTTTGTGTTCACATGAGACAATTTTTCACAACCCTCACTGACAATGTTATTTGGATCTCCTTAGAGCCGCATTCTCCCATTGACCTTTCTCCCTGGCAGGGGTGGAGGCAGGTGTGGGTTATGTGTGGGCAATTGCCCACACAGACTATAAAAGTTGTTATTTTTATATTGTTATTTACATATTGTTGCCTCTTAAAAATTCTAAATTTTATGTCTGGTACCCTTTAGCCAGAATTTTCTAGGTTCGCCCCACTCCATGATTCATATGCAAATGCTTTTCTGGCACGCAATGCAGCTAAAGATCTTTGTATAAAGGCATATATGTATCTAATGTGTACAGGGACTTGATACCATGAAGTTGATCATGATTTTGGTAGACTGTACCTGAGAAATGAAAATGTACTTAACGATAATGTCTCTAAAGTCGAACTCTTTCCCTTGTTACTAACAACTATCGTTAGCAAGTGAGTATCCACGAAATGCCTACCAACTTGCACCGTTGACGGTGGGGAGCACTCAGACGGTGCACCGACCTGGTGTGTTGACCGCCGCGGGGAGCACCGGCCGATGATGAACAATTCCAGGAACTGACAGTTTGAGGTTCATGCATGCCGCGGACAAACGAGTAGATGATCGAGTGAAGGGTTGAACATTTCAAAGTTTGACCGAACGAAAAATTGTGTGGCGGCCGAGTGCTCCCGTGAATATGATCAAAGCGTCGCTTTGTCGGCTAACTGTCAAACAATAAATGCCTCCGAGCTGACCTATCTTTGTTTTACTCAAGAAAGCAAGTCAGAGTACTGTAATCTTCAGTCTATAAATACTCACCACATCCAAGGAGTACAACCAACCCCCATACTCCATAGCCAACATCTCTCTCTCTCCCTGTGAGTTGTGAGTTTAATTGGCAGCCATGGCCAAGATTTCTGTATTATCAGTGTTAGTGGTGGTGATGGGTTTGGTGTTTGCTTCAAGTTCAGGGGTTACTTGCCAACAGCTCTCCCCCTCCTTCTACTTCAGAACTTGCCCACGGGCTATGCCTGTCATAAGGAGGAAAGTTTTTTCTGCCGTCGCAAGGGAACCAAGGATGGGAGCCTCGTTGCTGCGCCTTCAAGTCCACGACTGCTTTGTCAATGTACTTCTACTCACACACTCTCATTTCTCAACCATAAACCGAACACCAAAATCCCATTCCCTTTACTGCAAATCCTGCATAGAATATTGTTTTTAATGGTTCACTTTTGCCGGAAAAGTTGTCGGACATGACTTTAACTGGTTGCCTCCGTGTTTACAGGGCTGCGATGGTTCCGTCCTCTTGGACGACACGCCGACCATGACGGGGGAGAAGAACTCCCTGGCCAACGCCAATTCGGCCAGGGGGTTTGAGGTCATCGACAGCATCAAGTCGGCTGTCGACCGTGCTTGTGGTGGCAGCGTCGTCTCCTGTGCTGACATATTGGCCGTTGCTGCCCGTGATTCCGTCGTCGCAGTGAGTACTCCTTCCTCGCCCTTACAAACTTATTAATTGCCATGGTGGAGCATTTTGATCATGAATGTCCACTTGATTCCGTGAGGAAAATGTACTGTAAACCACTTGATTAATCTCTAGACTAAGTAATATATACGTGAATATATCTGCAGCTAGGAGGACCAACATGGCGGGCGCAACTGGGAAGGAGAGACTCCACCACTGCCAGCAAAGATGCTGCAGACAACAACCTGCCGTCTCCCTTCTCCAGCCTCGCCACCCTCATCTCCAGCTTCCAGAGCAAGGGCCTGAACGCCAGAGACCTGGTTGCACTCTCTGGAGCTCACACCATTGGCCAAGCACAGTGCAGGTTCTTCAAAACCCGCATCTACAACGACACCAACATCGATCCTCAGTTTGCCAGCTCGCTGCAGGGATCATGTCCTGCTTCTGGTGGAGACAACAACCTCTCTCCCTTGGATAGCACGCCGACGAGATTTGACGGGGCTTACTTTGCCAAGTTGATGTCGAGGAGAGGGTTGCTGCATTCAGATCAGGAGCTCTTCAACAATGGAACGACGGATCGGATAGTGAGAGGCTACAGCATCAACCCTCGCCTTTTCTCTGCAGACTTTGCTCGTGCGATGGTTAAGATGGGAAACTTGAGCCCTCTCACCGGAACCATTGGCCAGATTCGACAGAACTGCAGGAGGGTCAACTGAGATAGTGGGAGAGAACATTCCAAGGTTGTGGATCCCTCGCCTCAATCACTTTCTTTGTAGATGTTTTCTATTCGGGAAATATGTTGTGCCCCTTTTCTTGGAGTTCTGTATCTTTTCATCTATTGTATTAATGTCCTTTCTAATAATATCAAAGGCAGAAGTACTATATTTTTTCCAGTTGTTGCAACTTCAAATGTATTTGATTCGTGAGCTAATTTTAACCATCAATGATTTAATTAGTTAAGAGTAAGATGGCAAGTAGATCTAAAACTGTTTTGGCCAATCTACGACTCATACAAGACTAAATTGAGGATCCACATGAGAAACACATGGAGATAATTACGGTGGCACAGAGATGCCTAACAAGATAATCTTGTAATGAGCCCAATTCCGGCGAAAAACTTTCCCCAGGAAATAGCATGAAAACAGGTGTGTGTATATATATATATATATATATATATATATATATATATATATATATATATATATATATATATATCACGGCAGCCATCCCGAATTGTAGATTCTGAGCATCTCTATATTTATCATTAAGAATGTTAATGGATTCGATTTGCGTTGGATATGTTTTGACTATATCTATTTTTCGGATAGTCATACATTCAAATTGGAATTTGAATTTGAATTTAAATACAAAGAAGGAAATGTCATATTCAAGTCTGAATCAGAAATCCAATTTCACAATCTGAATCCAATCTGAATTTGATTGATATTTTACATTCATATCAAACTCCGAATTATGAGCTGAATCTAGCCAATCTTCAAAATATTCAAGCATTGGTTATATGACATTTAAGTTTAAATCCGATCCAAATCCAAATCTGATTGGATATTTATGTGTGTCCAAATGCGATGAAATGTCATCTTTTGAATCCAAATCCAATCCGACTTCTTAATCAGATTTTTTTTTTTTGTTTCTTTGATTTTTTCTAAACAATTCGATCGAATATCCAATCCAAATCAGATATATTGACATTTCCTATCTATCAGACATAATGCAATGACTAACTTTGTCCTCTTCTTGCTATGTAAAAATCGAGTGAACTGCACTGTGGTTAGAATGTTGCACCTAAATACGGTGAAAATCCACAAGAATCACAGACATTAGCAGGAGGAGCCAAATTTATGTAACCACCAAAAGGAGGAGTTGCATTAATCAACCTCGAGTGCTAGTGAATGAGGCAGAGCAAAAGTCCTTGAGTTGATGGGGAGAGCAACAATGTGTTATTATGATTCTAATTTATGTTAATGAAATTTTGATTACAAGCAATCATTTCAGACACTCAAATATATTGGAAAAAAACTGTTTGATATGAAAGATGTTAAGTAGCTCCAAGGTATATCTTCTGTCAATTAAAATTTCTCAACCCAAGAAGGTCTTATTTCTTCTACAAATGATTCTACGAGAATAAAAAGCATGAACTTGTTTTTTGATCAAGTGTAGATGCTGAATGCTATGCCTTGTGCTACTACTGCAAGTGAAATCACTTTTGCTAGAGAGATTCTCACTAAAATTTACTTTCATATTGCTAAACCAGCAAGTTATTTTGTGATAATGGGCAAAAATACACGTCTCAGCTATTTTTGTGTCTTGTCTTCATGAGCAAACAAAATACATTGAAACCAATTGGCATTCATTTTATCTAGGAGAAGGTTCAAAATGGAGAAACACACATTTAGGGTTGTCAATAAATCCGATTTTGATCCAACGTCAAATTAAATTGCTCCAAGAAAATCAGATATGATCCAATTAAGAAATCATATTGGATTGGATTGAGATTTAAGAGATGACTTCTAATCTTATTAAAATTCCAATTCAAATTTAGATTACAAATTACCGAGCAGTTTCATATTCTGATTCAGATTCAAATCAGATTTAGCTTCAGATAAATATCCTTAATCCAAAGTTTGTACATTTTGAAAAGCCAGCTTTTAACATTTTGTAATGAGTTTGGATTCATATCCCAAGGGTGTTCGCTCTCTTATGCTACAAAAGAAGGGTCACTGACGTGCAAGTTGAAGCATGGTGAAAGCCGCATCTCAAGTCACCGAAAGCATGTTTTGTACCTTAAAAGGACAATGAGTTAGGTGGGAGCTTCGGCTCTCTTTTAAACTATAGGTTGAACAACTCTCACCTAAAATAAATGGAGGCCATTCTTTTCCTTTTCTTCAACGCTTCTCCCAGTTAACCTGATTTCACTCACTGTGAAGTTGAACTCGAAGCGCCATCCACCAAAATGGTTGTCCAATGACTCTCATAAAAAAAAAAAAATCTGACTTTTAAGTTTGGTATGTTAAATTTTAAACAAATTTGGACTAGGATATGTACAGAATTGCAGTAATAATGGTCAAGGAACTTGGCAAGATGGAAGCTTCTTGAACGTTGGTGGCACAAAATGTTGCTTATATGGCTCACATGTTTCTTATCTTTGGCTTCTGACTCAGGAAGCATATGGCGAAGCCACATATGGGCTTGTGTGGGCAGTTGCCTATACGAACCCACACAAATTAGTTTATTACATATTGGTACCCTTCACTATTTTATTATGTAGATCGACAACGTTTTCTGTCATCTTTCTTTAGATGTCGATCTAGCCCTTGGTTCTCCCTTTATTTAGTTTGGGGTGTCGTTGATCTCCTGTTCCCGGAAAAAGAATCCTTGTTCAGCACTTTGGGAGGGAGGAATAAGATAATATGGATTGTTTAGGGATGACAAGTTTCCTTTAATCAATACGGATATTGAAATAGCTCTCCCAAATCGAGATATCATAATGGGTTGCTACTGACTACTATTTAGTGTTAATTAACAGAAGCATGGGCGTATACAAACCCATGCCTGCTATATATATATATATATATATATATATATATATATATATATATATATATATATATATATATATATATATATATATATATATATATATATGACGCCCCAAATCTAACCATTTAAATTTGCTCATAATGATCGATTTGAAAAATTGGCACTTAGATTACATGATGAATTATTATGCAAAGGTAACTACATAAAATTATGCTATAAATCATCTGCTGATCATAAATATACCCCAGCCTCAAAAACCCACGAATATGAAGGAATTGTCGATACTTAGAGTAAGGAAATTTCAAAGCTATCCTTAAAATGCAGTCATTATTGACAAAGCAATGTTTTGATTTGTGGCTTCAATTTTTTTTTTCTTTACAAAGGAGTACGATATGGTGTTCAACTCCTTTTTTTACGATGGCCAAGAACATTGATCTAACACCGATTACCAAAACCAAGAAGAAAATTCATACAGCGACAATACAGAGATCAATTTTGCATGGTTCACATAATCTTAACCATCATATGGCCACCGTCCCTCAAACTTTTTTTTTTTTTCTCTTTTAAGAACAAGATACAAGCTTGCCCATATATAGACATGGCCTTCCTAATGAAAATCATAGATATGAGCCGAAAATCATACTTAAATACCACATTCATGTCAATTGGCCTGGATATTTTACAAGCCAACACGACCTGAATTCAGCATATAGTTTGTGGCCTATTTTAGGGTTGGGATCCATCCATGTGTGCTTTATCTGGATTTGCGTTCACCTGTTGTGTTGGATCTAGATAAATTCTTGCCTTCTTACTTTTTCTGGTAGGAAGAAAAGCCATATTATCCAAACCAGTAGAATGAAGAATTATAGTATTAGTTACTAGGCAATGACACATCTGGGAGATCCACTTTCAACTTGGTAAGTAATAAGTTTGCCCTTAGGTGCACTTGTTTGGACCTGTGATTGGTAGGCAGTTGAGTCTTTGATATGAGCGGCATAGGTTCATCAGTAGGGATGAACAACGAGTCGAGCTCCACTTGTTAAAGCTCAGCTTGTGAACGAGTTCGAGCTGAGTTATTTGCTTAACGAGTCAAACTCAAGTTCATGAGTCGATTCATTCAAATAATTGAGTTGAGTTCGAGCTCAACATGTAACTGCCAAGTCGAGCTCGAGCATTAATTGAGTCGAGCTCGAGCTCAACCCATAAGGATGAATATCAATTCTATTCAAATGAGTTTGTCGAGCCTTAATCGAGTTGAGCTCGAGCTCAGCACGTAACGATGAACATCAATAATATTCAAACGAGTTTGTCGAGCCTTAATCGAATCGAGCTCGAGCTCAACACGTAAAGATGAATATCAATTCTATTCAAATGAGTTTGTCGAGCCTTAATCGAGTTGAGCTCGAGCTCAGCACGTAACGATGAACATCAATTTTATTCAAACGAGTTTGTCGAGCCTTAATCGAATCGAGCTCGAGCTCAACACGTAAAGATGAATATCAATTCTATTCAAATGAGTTTGTCGAGCCTTAATCGAGTTGAGTTTGAGCTCAGCACGTAACGATGAACATCAATTTTATTCCAATGAGTTTGTCGAGCCTTAATCGAGTTGAGTTCGAGCTTAACACATAATTGCCGAGTCGAGCTCGAGCTACTTCCGTCGAGCTATTATCGAGCTCAAGCCGAGTCAAGCTCGAGGTTTTTATTAGTCGAGCCAAGCTCGAACTTACTAAACTCAGGCTAGACTCGGCTCGTGTTCACCCCTATTCATAACCTTCTTCTTGTGCTAATGGGTTGAAATTAGTGTAATAGTTGACATGGATTTAATGCAGCTCTAAACCCTACGGGGCCGAAATCATGGCATAAAATGCAGCCGAAAAGTAAATGTATGGTAAGGAAAAGTTGCTTCACACTCATCGAACACTCTTGTTGTCTATTGTGACATATTAATCTGTTGGAGATAAGAAGAGATTGGGGGCACTGGGACAAAGGATATATACTTTAATTTCAGGATAACTTTCAATGCTATAGTGATTTAATGTTGTTTCACCTTTGCTTTGGTGTAGGCTCCACCTAAATTCATTTCTACGTGTGACGTATTGTAATTATACTGCATGAAAAAAGGAAGAAAATTTGTTCCGCCTAACTTCGGTTCATGTAAGGTTCGAATAATGTCTAAAGTTGAGCACAATATTCTCTTTAATTTAGAAGTGCTGAATCAACATCTACCAAGATACGAATTTGTTTTAACGTAAATAATTTTCTGTTTATATCTTGTTAATGGCATACATGAACTAAGTAAATATAATGAATCTATGTTGACAAGAGTTTACAATTCTTAAAATAAACTGTTGTTTGTTCATCTTGTTTTTATTAGAGAACATAATATTTATGTCATTAGTATATATGTTTTTAAATATGCAAATGATCAGTACACTACTAATTAATTTTCAGAAGCCAATAAAAACAGGGTTTAGTTAGACTAGTCACAAAAGTATAATTCATATTGTTTTTCAGAAGGCTAACAACCCATATGTAACTATGTATAGGTTCAAAATAATCACAGAAATCAAATATGTAAGTCAGATTTTATGACTAAATGGATCCAAGGCTTAGGTTCAAAATAATCACAGAAATCAAATATGTAAGTCAGATTTTATGACTTAATGGATCCAAGGCTAAGTCAATTTTCTTGCAACCTTACAAAATCTGCTCTAGCCATCAAATTTTTACAAAAAATACATTGAATTGGGCAGTCCGAATATACAAAATGTATTAAAATGTATAAATTAATAACATAAATCATGAAATTCAATGTCCAGATTGGATTTTATGGTCCAAGAAAGTTGAGAGCTTCAATGTTTGAGACCTCATAAAATATCATGTATGCATTTTATGACTTTGTTATCATATAAGTTTGGACATTTCACGTTCACTTATATGGTTAATTTGTAAAAGAATAAAATTACAAATTACTGTGAATTAATCAAGAGTCTCAAAAAGCCAGATAAATTTCCTGGGAGGCTCATTAGTTACCGTGCTTACATAATGATGTGTAAATTCACATATTTCCAGCGGCACAACGCACGAGAAAGTGCCGCTAAAAGGTCTTTAGAGCACTCCAGGTGTGTGTATATATATATATACACCTACCAACTTTTCATGGTCATTCTCTAGTGGACTTCCTGTCAAACGCCAATATCCTCATCCATTCCATATGACAATCATGAACGCTGATTTACAAGATAAAAATTAAGTAGCACGCGCCCGACCCCACAAGGCACTCTTCTCTCTCTCTCTCTCTAGCATTAGGTCGGGAGCAAAAACCAAATCGCTTAAATGTGATGATTAAAGTGTTTTTCTGGAGTCTAATTTTACTGTACAATCTTATGAATATATTGACAGAAAACATATATTAAGTTAATCATTTTTTGGAGGTTAATAGTATTTTTATAATAAGCACAAATAAATGGCTCCTATAGCGTCAACATTTTGGATAGTAAAAAAAATCCACATTTTTCCTAAAAACAACTTAAATCAAAGCACTTTTTACATCAAAAGAATTTTTGTCTAAAATACTTTTTTAGCAAAACTTTGAAAGGCCTGGTTTTTTTTACCCCTGAGCTAATGATCTGGGATCAGCCAATCTCTCTCTCTCTCTCTCACACACACATATATATATATATGTGTGTTTGTGTGTAAACTTAAATCTTAGAACAAATAATGATAATAATAATAATAATACATGCACAAGGCACTTTGAAATCAGCCGGCCAATGAATGAAAGCGGTTCGCCACTCTGAGTCAAGCTGATTTTGATGTATAGTATTGCTTAAGATTATAAAAGCATCAATAGTTTTCTTGGGGTCTAATGAAATACAGCGAGTGACGATTACAAAGGTACCTCTTAGATCGGCAGTATCATATTTAATAAGCGCATGTCCTTGCCTTGATAACCAAGAAAAGTTATAAGCACGCGCCGAACGATATCTTTTTCAAATCCACACTCACTACCTACATTATAATTATACTTTTAGTTTGGACTCCTAGTGTTTTGTGGCATGCTGATCATCTTCCAAGACAATTGAATAGTATTTTCTATACATGACGTTGGCTCCTGGACATGCATTGAATATTTTCTCTACTCATGAATTTCTTGAGCATAGTAAAAACAAAGAACCTTCAAACTTAAATTATATAGTCTAAGAAGACCCCGATGAAGACATACTTGGAATATGGAAATCTTGAAAGCCTGTTAGACAAATCCCTCGAGAGTGTTGTTTTTTACTTCAATTCTGTTTCTGAAGTTTTTTTTTTTTTTTTGTTTAAATATTGTCTTATAGGGCTTACTGTAAGGACTCACCCTTGCCATAAATAATGTATCGGCCTGAGTTATAAACTATATGTTTTTATCCATGGCCAAGCTTTAATTGTTAGAGAGAGGTTAAACGAATCGAAGAGCAGCACAATAATCTAAAGCAGAAGACACAGGAGTAAGTGCAAAGTGGGGTGAACGGTTTCTTGTGACATGCAAAATCAAAATGCTCCTGGATTCTTAATGCATTTTGCTGAATCTTCCGGCCATTATTTGCACAAAAAGCGCTGGCCAACTACATTTCTGCGGATACATATGCATGTCGCCATCGATGATCTCCCCAAATCCGCAAGTATTTTAAAAATTTGATTTGGCAGACTATATGCATTCCATACCATCTTCTCAAAAAGTAACATATGTTGTTGCTAATTTAGGTCACCTCAGGGGTGGAGTTCGTTTAGGGACGGGCCAAATAATCCAATCTCAAATTTGGGTAAGGCCAAAGTGAACCTAAATAAAAAAAAATGTATTGAACAACTAAATTTTTTTTATTTTTCTAATGTAAATTTTTTTTTTCAGCTAGTTCGGGGCGGGCCAACCTCCCTCCCCCCCCCCCCGCCCCTGGGTCACCTCATATAGGCGCATCGCACAGGGTGGTGCATGGAAAGAGGTTGGCGCAACAGATGGGGAAGAGGCTGATAGACGACGAGTTCCCGTTATAATAAGGTTTTGTTATTATCCTCCATGAAGCAAAATGACAGTTTTTGACTGGTTTAACTATCAAATTGACATAAACAATATTAAGGATCAATTTATACTTGGGGAAAAATTATGTGTAAGCCGCAAAAATATTTAACAGTTGGCTCTATTTTCTAATATCACTGAATCGTAAGTGCGTTTCTGAAAACTGACTTCTCTTGTCGAAGAAAAGGCGATATGCCCGATGAGTTTCATGGTGGAATGTTTGAAAAAGAAGTGAGCATCGAACCGAATCAGGACAATCCGACCCCATTTTGTTTTATATTCTTCAGAACAGCTTATTAAAACCTTCCTTCCTCCGGATTCTTCTCACAGACCAACAGCATCTAATTATGATATATATATATAAAACAGCATCTAATTATAATATATGTATATATATATATATATATTAGTTGGCAACGACAAACTCGTTGGAGGCCCCAAATAAAAAACAAAGCACATAGATTAATGCTTCGAGCAATCATCATCTTCCAAATTCCAAGTTGTGAAAATGACAAGCATTCCTCTCCCTTTCATATGTTAATACAAAAGCTGATCGCCTTTTGGTTTCTTTCTGATTGCCTAATTCCTTTCTTCCATATTTTTTTAATGTGTAGGAATGCGCAGCCACTCACTTGCACATTGAATTCCAGTGGAGTGGGGAATTTAATAAGGAACGATATTGTAGTTTATTACTAGTTGCGAGGTATTGATTTCCAATTGAGACAGTAACTAAAGTTTTGGCGATGCCTTTCCCCAAATCTTTGACCGTATATGCCCTCTGTCGTCATGTACAGCTCTTAAAACATAAGAATCGATCATGCTAAACATTGAGAAGTTTGCGGAAACATACCTTGCTCCCATTTCGCTCGCCGCGATTAGGGGAATCGCTTTTGCTTTCTTTTCCGCTGGCTATTGAGATGTTTCAGTTTGCCAGGTTGTCTCTTGCATGCCCATGGATTCAGAAGAAGTTCGAAAGATTGACCTATTCGGGAAGATCGTGATTTGATCCGCACATGTTTGTTTGGTAAAAAGAATAATCTTCTCCCTTGATCATGATTCAAAATGGAAAGTGTTCGATTAAAACATGAAAACATGACTGAATGGGTCCTAGTTACTCTTCGAGATGGGTATCGCGTAGTGTGCGAATATATAGGCCTACTATGGAGATTTCTTACATCGAAAACCATCCTCAAGTATTCAATTGCTCGGTTCACTCGCAAGGCCATAGATTTGTGGCCGACAGGCACTAATGTAAGAAATCTTAAATTTAAAGGTCACCAATATGTAAAAATTGAATTATTTCAAATCACGTAGCCCTCTTCTTTGTGAAAGCAATATCTATGTTTTTCAAATGTTTTAAATGACAACGTATTTCCAAAGAACATCTTGAATATTTCCAAGCAATATCTACTTTCTTTAACCCTCCCTAAAGCTCAAGGCTGCGTCGGTATTTGGTGTGGGTTCAAGGTGTGGGTTCAATGTGCATTAACTAGCAAAACTCTGTCACTCAATTTTTAAAACAGAGATTTAGTGCCCATGAGACTCAAACTGCCTATGAGACTCTCACCCTCCTGCCCGTCCAACCAGCTATAGTAAGCCTTTTTGGAGCATTTTTTTATTTTGTTCAAATTTATAAGTATTTTGATAATAAATTATATATTTATGAAACAATTGGATTTGGATATTTTAATTAGGGTTACTCATTAGTCATTCCTGTAACTTAACATCTTTTAGCCTACCATACAAAAACAACCAATTCAATTCACCAGAAAATTATTTTTCAAAATATTAAACAAATGGAGAATCCATCACTTTATGAGTTCCAAGAATGCTGTCCTCAATGTATTTTAGGTTCCAAAGATGTTGCAATTAAAAATTAATGTATTAATTGACATGCGTACTGAAAGGAAATTATTTTCTCATACATATAGTGAATATTATGACTTTAGTTAGTAAAAAGATTCGGTGAATAACATAGACTAAGTTGAGCTGAAATCAGATTAAATAAGCAATAAATCATATGCAAATGTCATCATCATTTTGTCTGAAAAGCTTCCTTGTCTTGCATGTATTATAACTAATTTTTTATTCTTTGCTAGTTTAGCAATGTGTCTGCTTAAAATATGAGTATTAATTAACATATTTCCATGAGTTTAGCAATATATAACATGAAATTGACAAGTTTTGATCTTAAATTCATATATCGAATTTTGGAAAATCAAATGCATAGTACTAATTTGGATTGTTTCTTTATATTTAAACCCTCAGTTTTTCTTACCATATAATTATAGTGGAGAAATGTGTATATATGGTCCGGCCTAAAACTGATCCAAGTTCCTACTTTCATCCGAGTTTAGCACTACCTTATACTAAATGGAAAAGATTTCAGCGCAAATTATTACATCTAATTTAAGAAAAGATGCATAATGCTAACTTGGATTCTGTATGTGGACTTTTACATCTTATTTGATAAAATAGAATATCAGAGAAATTTATTATGTATGTGGTGGTGACACTGGTCAAGATATAAATTTGTGCAACCTTGAATCTTGTTTTCACGCTTATGGCAGGCAGTTCTCTTCATTTTCCACCGAATCTTGGCGTCCACGGCAGTTCTCTTCATTTTCCACCGAATCTTGGCGTCCACGGAATTATTGAAACGGAACTCAAATTAAAAGGTTGGGTTCTTTGGTTGAACAAAAAGAGTATTTCATCCTAGCGCTCAGAAATGAGCGGAAGCTCCCACCGAACCCTTTATTTCCATAAGATACAAAGTTTGGTTTCAGCGCTTTGAAATGCCGCCTCACTACTTCAACTTGCATGTCAATAACCCTTTTTTTTGTAATGTAGAGTTTTGATGCTTCAATGATTCGAAACAGGAAATAGCCCCCACCAACCCCCACCTTGACCGTTGTGCCCACCCTTCATAGACTAAGGCTGAGTTTCTTAAAACTACAAGTAACTACCAAAATGATTCACTTGTGAATCTGATGAAAATTCATGTAACTTTTTTGCATATGTGCTGCTTGATCGCATCTAGGAATTTGACTCTGGTAGATTCATAATGCCTGAAAAAAATACGACTGGTTTATGTAAAGTAGTTTACACCCACCCAGGGGTGGAGCCAAGATTTTCTTCAGGGGCGGGCCGGCAATCCGACCTCTAGATCCGGATAGGGCCAAACTGAATTATAATACAAAAATACATTATGTAATTAAAAATATTATTTTTTCAATGTAAATTTTTTTTTTCATTGGTTGGGGTGAGGCCATGGCCTAGGCGGGGCCCTCCCTTCCCTCCGCCCCCTGCACCCACCTAACTTTTATATTTAAGAGAAATTTTACCAACATAACATATTTGAGCAATATGACGAAATAACTAAAATGCACTTATGTTTTAATAGATTTACATTTAGCTATATATATATATATATATATATATATATATATATATATATATATATATATATATATATATATATATATATATATATATATATATATATATATATCAGACAAGATAAGCAGCTACATGAAACTCAGTGCAAGAATTTTTGGTGACCAGTGACACTAATTTTTTGTAATATTTTTCTTTTGGTACATAGGAGTGGTTTAGAACCGCATTAACTAACTATAATACGAGGTCAAACTACACCAATCAGATCCTCCTCAATAAATCGATGCAAATGGTCAAATAGATTGGTAAGAATGGTCACTAAACGATCCTTGAAAAGCCAATTTTTTGCAATATTACCTTTGATTAAAATAACAGGTTACATAAAATCTATAGGCCGGTAAAAAAATTGCGGCACCAAAACCCTTCGTTGGCTGCTTTCTAATTGTTTCTCTGTTATTGAAAAGTGTTTTAGCAGTTAACTGGTGGATAAGCAATAGGAAGAATCAATTGGCAAAAGTCGGAACCTTCTTCATCATCTAACATAAGCTGCACACGAATCAAGATGTCCAGAGGAAAGTGAAACAAGAAGAAGAAAACAATATGATGAGGGCCTGGAAGAAACAAGAAAGCAATAGAAACGGGGAAAGAAAATATACTTATTTTGTTTGTCTGGTTGTCTTACCTGAATCATCATTTCAAAGCTTAAGCTTCGATATATTGCTTTAGTCAACTAGAATTATACACATGGTTGTTCTTGAGAATTGGTGCAACAACTTTGAATGGGTCTCGCAGTCAATCTCCATTTCAAATATTAAGAACATCAATGTACTGTAAAAAAAAAAGTTGCCAGTACAAAGAAGACTACACTCCAAAACACTGAAAGCAAGTCTTGTATTCTAAAATGGTAAAGAGTTAGTGAAAACTTTCGTTTTTTGTTTAGTGGTGGTCTTCCCCACTTGTTCTGAATCATACACATGGTTCGTAAGTGCGGAAGTAATAGACTATATTTATATGCAAGATATAATGACAAGACGCGGGAGCAGGGGTGGAGGAAAGAGAGGGCTAGCAGGGGCCTTGGCCCCCACTCAGATCTTGAAAATTTTAAAAAATTATATATAAATCTTAAAAAAAATCTTTAATATATATAAAAAATTTTGAAAATTTCTATTTCGGTTCTTGTTAAAATCTTAAAACTATAGTTTGGCCTTTAGCACAAATAATTTCGAACTCTGCCGCTGCGCGGGAGGATCCCTTCCCCACAAAAGACTCGAAGAAGAAGTAGGAATCTAATCTTTGATATTTAAAATTATAGTTGGCAACCATAAGATGTTGGATCATCGTGACTCTCTCTCCATCTCTCCCTGAATATGTATGAACATCCGATATCTGAAAAAGTACATCCAGTTCGGGTTGGATATAATTAATTACCCGTGTTCTAACTAAGGATGCAAATGGATCGGATCGTGGAGCGTTTAGTTTAGCTGCTTTTAGCCCAATTTAAAAACAAGGAGAAAGAAAAAGAAACAAGTAAGAAGGACACCAGAACCGAGAAGTTAACGAGCAGGTTCGGTTCGGTTCGGTTCTTCCAGAGCTAATCCGAATCTCGGATCCAGAATTAATGCGCTAGGAAGAGGCAGCGAAGCAGACGGGCATGAGGATAGCGTGCAAAAATTTCACCAACTTTTTCTTCTTTCCACAGGTCTTAGCTCGCTTGACTAAAATACCCTTACATTTTCCGGTCAAGGACGAAAAGGGTACTCCTCCTCAAAAGTAACGGCAACGGCTCCGTAGATTTCATATCATAGTGACGAAATTGCCCCTTCACCGTACCGTCCGCTCTACGTTCATTTCATGGCCGAACCAAGGGGTAGACTTTCGCAATCACATATAAATCTGTGGCCCGGCGCGACCGGAAGGTCGGACCACATATCCTATGTTTCTTCCATATGATTCGGACCGCCCGATACAGGTCGGATTATTCGAGTGGTGTTTTTTTACTTTTATTTAAGTATATATATATATATATTCAAGAACAAAAACCAAACCCATTAAATATGTTATTTAAAATATATTTTCTGAAAATCTAACCTTAGCAATATGATCTTAAGCATAGGTTGATGCAAAATGCATATTAATTTATCTGGGTTTTAATAGTGTTTTTATAATAAACAAAAATGAATGGCTTGTGTAGCATCAATATTTTGATAATAGAAAAATCAACATTTTTCATAAAAACAACTTGATTCAAAACATGTTTTATATTAAAATAGGTTTCATAAACACATTAGGATGTTTATATTATATGTTCTTTAAAATAATTTCTTTAGCAAGTGATTAAAGGGTTTGGTTTTTATCGCTAACTTAAAAGCCTGGTTTTTACATTGATAGATAAGTGATTGGTAGAGAGAGAGAGAGAGAGAAATTAATTTTTTGGACCATATGTATCCCTGCAGGAGTAAACACTTTAGAAAGTTCAAAGCCATTCGTTCACTTTGTTTTTAAGCCTTCCAAGTTCCTTTCAACAAAGGATATTGGAAAATTTGAATTTTGGTGAAATGCTTGCTCATACCTAGCACGATACTTCTCTAAAAGACAAACCTTAATAACAGGACCATATTAGCAACGGGCATCTTATGCATGTTTATAATCATTTTATAATTTCAATATTTTGTAAAATTTTGATTTTGTTGAGGAAGTACAAGATTAAGTTCTCAATCCACTTTGAAAATGACTTTTTCAAATCAACTTAAGAAATAAGGTTGGAAGACAAACACAACATGGTGCATTCCTTTGAGGTGTGAAGCTCAACTCTTTAGAATATGTTTGGTTCATCGCTTTGGTGTCCAAACAGAATAGAAGATGCAAACGCTGGACATTGAAGTCCCAAATCCAGTATCTTATAGCTCTTTATGCTAAAGAGTTAAGCACTGGAGACCAGAGAAGCGAAGTAAGTCGATGAACAAATTCAAGGTGCTCTTTCTTGAGTCACACTTGTTACTTGAGGGTAGGATACACTGTTTTAGATACAAGAACATGCATGTTCCAACTGGTTTAAGAATAATAATAAATCATACTCTTTTACTGGGTCTTTTGTTAGAAGGAGTGTAGTAAGGTGGACGTGTAGAAGGTACATCTCTTAATTAATTCTCATAGGTGCTACTCTCTTAGACCGTAAAAGGTGAGATTGTGACACTCAAGTTGAAGGGTGTACTGTACTTTACCTAGATTCTGAGACTACCTAAGACCTTGAAAGTAGGGGAAATAAGATAATTGTCGAGTCTTATTTAGACAGTAAGTTGTTAACCTCCTACTTACCTGAATAAAGTGACATTGAGTCTCTTATGCTAGAGTCAAATGATGATAGTGGTGGGCTTGCATGGGCATGTCCATACTAACTCACACAAATCGTAAGTATTGATGTCAGATAATCTCATTTATTTGTTCATATATTGATGCTCGTCCGTCATTGATGTTTCAAAGGATTTGTCTCTCAACTACAAATTTCTGACTGCACCAACACTACCCAACCACTAGCACCACCTCACCATCTCATTCATGAAAAGCTTGCTGTTCCAAAGCTATCACATGGGTTTAAACTCCCTGCATTTTGTCATCACAGACAAAATCCCAACAAAGAATTATTTATCTCAATAATTTATACTTATGTGCCATCGTCGCTCAAATTCTTTATTTTGGTCCAAACACAAACCAGTCTCAAGTGCTAGGTTTTCTACCAACAGGTGACTATATAACCCTTAAGGGCCCATCTAGCAATAGTAATAGCTTGTTAATGTTTCAAAAATTTTTAAAACATTATATTACTTTGATCTATAAATGTATCTTATTCATGGACCAACATGATGCCAGACATGATCGAAAGGGTTAGGCACATGGCTTATTGCTAATGGACGCTTCCTGTTCGTATCAGATTTTTCTTTTCTGGCGCTCGTATCAGATTCGGGAGCCTAAAGAAACGAGATCCTAGTCAATGATTGCGGTAAAGACCCGTAATTTTGCTAAGACGATTAGACGCGACACGCCAGTAGCTCCGCTTTCTCTCGCCGGCGACGTGGAATAGGTGGAAAAAGAAAATATTTCGAGAGGAAAGGAGGAAAAGAAAAAGAATAGAAACGGGAAGCGGAGCAGAGGATGAAGTACCGCTATTGGCGAATGGCAATGGCGCTCTGAGGGAAAGGAAAGGTCTGTCTCTGTTTCCTGAATCCCTTCCTGTGCTTTTTCCTTTTAAATTACTTTGATTGCAGAAACCTTCCTTTCATCCTCTCTCCTTTGATAGAGAGAGAGAGAGAGAGAGGAGGAGGAGGAGGAGGGAGGAAAAATAGTGTTAGCGTGGTAGGAGAGAGAGAGCAGAGAGACAGAGAGGTGAGAAGCAAAGAGGAAGGGGAGGGAAGGATGGTGTTGGCGTGCTAGGCGGAGTGCGTATGTGTGGCCGATGGCGAGCAGTGTGATAATGGCGAGCGACGGGCAACAGCAGCAGCAGCAGCAGCAGCAACAGCAACAACAGCAGCAGCCGGTTTTCCACGACTTCCTTGGCATGAGCTGTACAGACTCCTCGGCAGCGCTGCGGGCCACAAGTAAGAACATTGTTGGGGATCCGCCGGAGGCCTCGTCAGTTGGAGCATCTTCTAGCCACCCTCTTGCTTGCCCTCCCTCCGGCCTTTCTCCTGGTACCACCTTTTCCTGCCTCTTCTTCTTCTGATCTTTTTGTTTCTTTAAGTTCAAGTTTTTCATTGGTGCTGGGCAAATTGGTTTTCATGCTCCCTTTGGACTGTTTCGTTCTAGAGAGATTGTTGGTGCGTGAGAATTGGTTTTTTCTTAACCTCAAATTTTCTGTTGTAAGTGTTATTTTCTGATGGGTACCTAAAAATTTTCCCTCTCGTTTTTGGGTTGAGAGCGTGGTATCCGTATTTTTGTTTGTTATCGCTCTGTTTTTCATGATTGGGGCCTTTTGTATTTGTCATGCACAGAGAATTATGTAGGCCTCTTCTAGCTCATACTTGTGGCTCTCAATTGTACATGCCTATCGGAAGTGTCTATTATCATTTACCTTTTTATTGATGGTATCTGAGTACTGTTCCTCTCTTTGGTTCTCTATTCTTAGCAGAGAGGCAAGGTGTAAGTAATATTGGAGTTCAGTTACAAGGACAAATGAGTAGCTCTTCAATGCTCGACCGATATTCCGGAAGGAAGAGGAGCAATTCGGACTCGGGCTTCATCGGATCGGTGGGCGGCAGAAAGTTACCAATCGGAGCAGATTCATTAGAAGGGGCGCATTTTATGAAGGTAGAGCTGACTAAAACATGGTCAATTTAACTTGGCCGACCTTTCATCCTTTTCTGGCTTCTTCCATTTCTGTATTTCATCGTTAACTATTATAGAGCTTTAGAGATGTTTGGGAACGATTCGTGGTTTTACACGGCATAAACGTCAACTCAGCGGCTTCCTTGTTTAGGTTTGGTGACCATTTTGAGCTTGAATGAAACTGATAATTTATTTTTGTGGTAACGCTCATGTTGTTTAACAGATCGCCCACAATGATGCAAGAAACGACAGATTAGTTAGGCAACATCATGAAGAAGTTCTCCTTTCTATGCAACCACCAAAAACTGCTTCTGGTGGTTCTTCTCTTTCTCAGCCACCAATGAATGTGAGAGACTTTGTTGCGTCGAACTTGGATAGAATCATGCTGGCCAATGCAATGCCTGCAGCAAACTTCCATCCTCGCCTTAGTCAGTACACCCAGTATGGGTCATTTGCTGATAAGATTTCCTCAAGTGTTTATGGGGACAGCAGTGCAGGTCCTTCACTTGTTACACAACCTGCGGCAGATGAAGGTTCAAGAACTGGAATGAAGGGTTCCGGGATTGCAAATATTGTCACCTCAGCTAGTGGAGCAGCTGATCGGATTCCAACAGGCATGACACCAAGCTGCAGTAGACAAAAGCCTGGACCTCAAACTACTGAGCTTGAATATGTTGGTCCTTCGAGGTATGTGTTTGTGGAACTTAAAACTTTTGAAGATTTGTCTGAAGCTTATAACTTTTATGGTCTGTGGAAAAAAATGAAGAAGTTGGCCAAGGAAACTTTCCGTCTGATTTCTCTTTCTTATTGTCACAGTCACAAGTCTCTATCATCAGTTAATCACCAAATGACCATATTTTATGCTGGACAAGCACATGTGTTTGATGATGTTCATCCAAAAAAGGTATCTCGCTGCCAGTTCTATATGTTCTTTGTGCTACTGGTTGTCCCATTAACGCTTCTACATAGTGGCGGAGCCACATGTAGGCTGGTGTGGGCAGTTGCCCACACCAGCTTCTCATTTTCCTTTCATTTTAACATTAAGATTGTTTAATATTTACTTTGTTGTACATGTAAGTTCCCCTTCAGGTATGAAAACCTGTGAATCAGTGTCTCTCCAGAATTTTTTTCTGGCTCTGCCACTGCTTCTACATTTCTTTCCAGCATTATGTGTCATAATCTTTATGTGGATATTCCGTTTCTAGTGTCTTTTTATTCTGTAATTTTTCCATGCTGTAAGTTCATTGCATGAAATTTTGCTCAGGCATTATTTCCCTGAATTATAATAGGCTATTATGATGGTAAATGAAGGGCCCCTCCTTTTATGTGTTTGCTGGTGCAAATTATTTACATCCGATTCATGGTTCCCTTATGTCCCTTTTCTGTTGCCATAATTGCTCTTCTTCATGACTTCATAATGGGATACCCATATGAAACAAGATGCAGCAGCTTTTGTGAAATTAGGGTAAGTTGTTGAATTAACTTGAAGCATCAATATTCAACATAGTAAGCATATTTGATATGTTGGCCAATTTGAAGTCCATCATCACCTGGTTAATAGGGCCTAGACAGAAATCACTACTTTTGTTCGCAACTGCTAGTTACTTTATGTGAAACTGTAGGCAACATGTCAATGACTCTCTGACAAGCTGATGACTGGTATCTGAAGATGCTCAAAGATGTTTTATACCTCTACATATATTTTCTTTGATTATTTGACGATTTCCATCAATTTGGAAAAGAAACCAAAGTTTTAAAATCCAGTGGTTCGAGACTCCACTAGGAATGAATTGGCTTGTGATTCACTGGGTCAACTCAGTAACTCGTCCTGGCTTTAACAACTTATTTTTTCACAGAAAGTATATCTGCATATATATATATATATATATATATATATATATATATATATATAATAGTTTCTTAATTTACTGTAACCCTATATATATATATATATATATATATATATATATATATATATATATATATATATATATATATATATATATATATATATATATATATATATATATATATATATATATATATATATATATATATATATATAAATGCAAAATTTGGTAATATATACTATACTTATGTTATCAATATATGTGTATATGTCTGCATCTGGGTCTATTGTTAGAGGATCGGTAGAAGCTGGTGCATTCCTTTCATTCCCACCCTATTATAGTGAAACTTTTGTAGTGTGAGTGTGTGTGTGTGAGCGCGTGCGTATATATATGTAGTCATTTACCTAGTTGCTTGTGTATACACGCATCATATAAACAAATAATTTGATTAAGCCATTTGACTCAGAAAAAACTCAGATTACTCGACGTAATCATTCTATGACTTGGGGTACTTCCATTTCCTGGTTTTCCTTTTCTCCACTAGGTTGAGGACCAAGTCGCCAGCTCAGCCTGAGTGAACCCAATTTACTCACTTGGATGAGTTTTTAAACAATGGAAGAAACAAGAATCTGTAAGTGCTTACATAGAACCAAAGCCATTACTTTTTCTAAAAGTTCAAGTCTTGAACTTTTTTCTTTTCTTCATTCTAACTTTGCTAACCTTGATCTTGACAATCTGCAGTAATTCCTATCTGCATGCCTAAGACTCAGAACCTTTATAGGGCTTACACAGATGCTTTTTGTCTCAAGGTCATAGTCCATAATTCTTCAGAAGGTGCTAGCCTTTAGAATATTTCTTTAACAGGATCCCTGGAAAGTGTTTTTACTATTTGAGTTTCAAATTTTGACCTCTTAACTTCAACATAGCTGGAGTGGACCTGTTCACAGGACCTTCTTGGGAGGACCATGTTGTTGCCTGTCGAGATTCAAGCTTGTGTTCTAGCTGTTCAGTTATGCTTTATTTTTTCACTCTTTTATTTTCTTTTTAACTGCTTCACTTTTTTCCTTGAGCGATTATTTTACTGCCATTAGAGTTCTTTTATTTTAGATATCTTTATGCAAGCAAGTCTATCGTAAATCTGTTTAAAGTTTAAATTTCTGAAAAGTCCACTATATTCTTTCTTGTACTAAGTAGATTTGTAAAATGGATGAGATGTTTTTCTGTAAAAGTATTGACAGTGGTACCACGCATGAGAGGGTATGATAGTTAGAGAGGAATATTGAATGGCCACATGAAAAATTATGTAAGCAAAGGAAGGCACTAGAGCATGAAATGAATGAATGCTGCAAGTCACAAAAAAAAAACATTGATAGAGGTATGTGATACATGTTGGAAAATGGTAGCGAATCACCAAGCAGAACAGTTCATAATTTAGAGTAAGAAATGAATGAATGCTGCAAGTCACAAAAAAAAATTGATAGAAAGGTATGCAATACATGTTGGAAAATGATAGCGCATCACCAAACAAATGACCAAGCAGAACAGTTCTTAACACTCCAAAAAAAAGGGGAATGCATGCACTAAGATATGAATAACAACCCAGTCTTAAGGATTTGGAACACAAATATGTGGATTTGTGTGGAAAGAAATATAATCTGGTAATTAGAAAGATTGAAATATCCTGCAATCTTCTAACGTAAAATCTCCGTGCCACTGAAATTGTAAGTTTTGTCTATTTTATGACTTTTAAGTTTCTAATTGGATGTATGACCAATAAATTGTGGATGTCAAATTCAATCTCTTGGATCACATCTGTGCCAAAGGATGCATCACAATGTGACCAATAGACACTGGTTCGCATTATAGTTTTCCTTTTCAAATATTTTTTTTTCTATATCCAACCCTACAGTTATTGTCGATAGGGTTGGTCTCTGTGGAGATTGAGTTACCAGGATCCAATGTTTATGGAGCAGCAGGACTTTTTGTTCGTCCAAAATCAACGGCTAAATAATGAATCAAATTTTGGAGGCTCAAAAGTACTTACTTTTGTTCAAAAACATATATGAGAGGGATAATTCGTTTTTAGGAATCCTATCCTACTTTCCTTAGAAATTGCAATGGATGCTGGACAAAAAACGTTGCATCTCATAGACAGACCTAAATGTCAACTGTGTCACATATTTTTTTTAACAGGCCACCTAAAAGCTTTACTGTAACTCTGTTTGTTTCTATTTTTTACTTTTTTTTCATCTCTCTAAAAATTTGGTTGATATTCTACAGTGAAGGAATTAATATAATGCTGGATACGGACCACAAGAAGTATTGCTCCATATATACATTCTTATTGATGAACGGGTTTGAGAAAATGTTCAGTTCCTTCAATGGGATGTTTTTCTACCAGTAATGAGGACATTCTTAATTCTTTGCACCATATGAGTTTGCATTAGTCACAAAAAGCTGGACACTTCTAATGTGCAGGGCATGCTGATTGCACAGGTTTATACCTTGCAGTTTTAGTTAAGATGATCAGCAAATACTATGCAGAAAATGGTTTAATCTAGTAGTTGCTTATGAAAAAAAAGGTCTTAGACAAGGGGTGTTGCTTGTCCTCCTGCCTAGCATATTTGGCATGCGTTATTGTGATTTTTAAGGAAGCAAAGGTGACACATGACCTACTGTATTCTGTGCAGTCTCTAGTAATACTAAAAAGTAAATGATTTAACCTGGTCATTTTCAATTTCCGTATAATATAGTAGATCGATACACCCACATATGTTGGTTATGGTATATAAACCATACTTGAAGCACATGTATTTCTAGATGGCATCTCGATGCCAGCTATTGAATTGTACTGCAGCGTATAGTCAGCTCAGTCTTCATCTCTAATGACTGAGAAATAAAATTCTAGAGAGACGTGTTCAGGTTATCTTTTTCGAAAGGGTTTATTGAAAGGTAATAGTAGCAAAAGAAATGTTAATCTAGCTAACTAATTTTAGGATTTTGTTGGTCTTAATTTCCAAATATCTTTAAGACCTTATCACATGGTACATGTTCACTAAATTATGCAATGGTTTTTGAATTTCAACTTTAGAGAATCCTAGGAGAACCCAACGAAATTGCAGTTGTGGACAAGTTTGATGTAAATGCTCACAGAAAACACCAACTACCAAGGCTTGAGGGGCTAAAAATGCCTGCATTCAATTTGGTGCAAGGCCATATGAAGCTGGAAACTGAAGCCTTATTCATGCATGCTAGAACCTAAACATTAAAGAATTTTTTGTAGGCGTTGCAGTTTGCACCTTATCTAGCACAGGCCTAATTTTGCAAGGAATACAGTTATGAGCAGGTTATATTTTTGAATTATGAATGCCTCCCCCTGTAATTGAGCTCTCTCTCTCTCTCTCTCTCTCTCTCTCTCTCTCTCTTTTTCACTCTCTTGCTCATATTCATAGTCCCACGAGTTGGTGAAAACCTTGAGGGCAGAAAAAGAGTGCTAAAGTGTAGGAGGTTGATCTTTCATAGCTTTCGTTACTGACATTGAAGTATTAAAGTGATTGGCAGCCACTCAATGACTAACAATTTGCTGACATGTGAGAACTTGAAACATCAGTTTCTCTCTACCAAGGTGATGTTGCTTATGCAAGAAGACTGGATGAAGTTTATTTCATCTTTCTAGCTCTTGCTTGTTTATCAGTTATCACTTCCATTTGCATAGGACATTTGAAAAGGTGGATTTTGAAGGTATCAGTATCATAACTATAATCTGGCACTTCCTCCGATCTGTAAAGAAAACTAGATTGATGGGCATCCAAAATGGTGGCATGTCTAACTTGGTAATCAACTTTTGAAAAGGATACTGGAATAATTAGGTCTGGACGATGCATTCTAGGTCTTTTTGTTGGTTATTTTCTTCGTTGAACATTAGTTTTATACATATGAACTGAAATATTGGCCTCTATATTCATCTTAATTGGTGGTACGTGATAGAAATCTAGCACCAACGTCTGAAACCAGAAAGCAACACTCATGTAGGAGGAGAGAGAGAGAGAGAGAGAGAAAGAGAGAATGAAAACAAGAAGAAGTTGAGGAGAAGAAGCCGTGACCAAAATGGTTTGCACAGCCTCTATTTATAATCTCATTTCCAGAATTCTAAGAGTCTCCAAACGTAGAATCCTAAGAGATTTCACAAGCTACAAAAACATTAATTACATCATAGAATCCTAGGAGACTTCACATATCACAAGGACATTAACTACAACATAGAATCCTAGGAGACTTCACATATCACAAGGACATTAACTACAACATAGAAATCTAGGAGACTCTTCACATGTTACAAGGACATTAAATGTCTTAACACATTTTACAAGGATATG
>JAANDH010000609.1:51432-177349 GCA_011799765.1 Nymphaea thermarum | reverse complement strand
AGAATGTCAATGTACGAGTCTACAACCTGATCAAACTATTAATAGATTTTATGAGAATATGGAAAGATGCAATCAGAGATTACGTTACAGAATTGGTTATGAGATTATGAAGGAAGAGTACCTAGAATCCTAAAATTCTTAGATGAGGAATCAGGAGAATCCTGTGTAAATAGTACTATTGAGCAGAAAGAAAGACAAACGAAGATCCGTACAAAATCATCATAGTAATAGAACCCAAGTATACTGCCCTGGTAATATGAATGTGTCATACATAGCCTCTTACAATTAAAAGTGTATACTTAGCAAATAGTTTGCGATCACACAGGTGGTGGTTCATTTTCTTGTACATATAACCAAGCCCACACATCCAAGGATTCAGAAAGAATGATAATATAGATAAGTTGGGAAGATAGTTGAAGAAAAGAGGCATGACTTATGACAATTTAACCCTATGTAAACCAATAAGACTGAAATTAAGGGTTTTGATGCTATTTTCAGTATGAGGATGTGCAGACCTAGGTATAATGTTTATAACTCATCCACATTGTGTCGTGGTTAGTATGTATGTATTATGTATATGTATATATACCTATGAATGTATAATAATAATAAGAACAGCTATTGCACAAACTGGTCGTGTGTAATTTGTAAACCAGCAACATAATAGTATCACAACGAGTATAACTATGATTACATTCTTAGCTATAGAATTAGTTATTAACAGAATAATGGACAGTACATCTACTCAGTGTTATATATAATTATATATATACACACATACACATATATGTAAGTGCTAGACACTTAATGGCGAGGGTACAAGTATGCTCATTACAAAATAATTGCACAATAGAAAATCAATAAAGAACATTGTGTAAACATGTTCTCAAAGATCTTACTTAATAGATGACTTCTGTAAAGTTTGATCCTAGTGTCCGTGTGAACATAGGAGTAGTCAAACAAGGATGGTCTTGGGCGATGCGCCCAAGGTATTTGTTTATGATGGTTATTGTCACGACCAAAGTTTTTGACACCATTTTTTTTTATAATAACAGAAGCAAACATTAAGTCTTAGTCTAAGCAAACTTGAGTAATGACCAAAACATAAAACAAATAAAAAAACCAACAAAGCATTCAACATTGTTTTAAGAGACACCCCTTTTGATCCCACACAAAGATACTTAGACTCAAACAACTAAAATATCTACAAAGCTCAGATTCGACGCAGTGTCTAGATCTCCAAATCCGGTTCATCACAAAGACTCAGGATGTCAATCCTATAGCCCATGATCTTTCAAGAACTACCTGTAGAAATAGAAAGAATGGTCAAATTCCTCTAAGTATGGTAACATCCAGCCATGAGTGGAACATGGTCTGGCAAAATAAGTATATAATTATGTCAAACAAATCCATATGAGAACTTTATGGTCGACATCCATAAGTCATCAATCCATAATGCACATTAAAGTTAAATCCTATTATCATGAGCGATGTATTGTATACATGACTTTCATATGTTGTGAAGTTACAACAATGGTCCATTAACAATGACATGGTCATCGTGACGAGCAAAGAACAGAAAACCTTGTGGGCACAACTCACAGGTAACACAAAACATGTATTCACCAGGCGATCCAAACAGATCGAAGGTAGCCTATAGTGAAGTCTCCTGAGATATCCCAGATCGTCGCTGAAGCAGCATGGTCTAACCACCGGAATCACCTGAAGTGGTAACCGACCTCTCTAGGCACCTGGGTTGAGGGACCAGGAGACGCCTTGCACTCCAAACAAAAGTTTAACGAAACCCCGGGCCCTTGTGCTACCCAATACCCTATGGGTCATGCAGTACAAACGGAGGAGTGTGCTACCACGGTAAGTTCATGTGCACCACTACCTCTCGAGACGGAATCAACCACTAGACAAAAGCTCATACTCTCAATCATTATGGTTGTACACCCCTCTGTCTACACTAAACTGTCCATAGGGTATTGAGCGGCACAAGGGCTAGAGATTTTGTTATGTGTATCGTACGATACGAATAACATTGGTTGTCGGTGCTTCGGTACTTCGAGAGGGAGAAGACGAAGGAAGGAGCAGCTATCGGTGCTTAGGTTCTTCAAGAGGGAGAACGAAGGAAGGAGATGCCGCTGGTGGAGGAAGAAGATGGAGGAAGGAGGCAGCAGAGAGAGAAGACGGGGAGAGAGGAGCAGGAAGTGCCTAAATCATGTATTACATAAATGAAAATAAATAAATAAAACAAACCAAAAAATGGACCAAAATGTCCATGACGCGGTTTGACCGCACCGGACTCGCGTCCAACGCGAGTCGCTATGTCACAATGGTAGCCTAAACGGGTGGCATATACGTACCGGTACGCGGTACGGCAACACCGGTATGCTTGGATCTGGTTTCTGGTCGAAACCAGATCCAAACCATACCATAAGTCCATAACATAAAAACTAAAAATGAAAAATCGCGATGGTCGTTTCTTTCTCCTTCCCAACTTTGGAACAACCCTCAGCGGTGAGTGCTTGCATCCTTGCAGCGAGCTTGGGCAGCGGAAGCGGACGGCGGCTGGTGACGGACGGCAAGTGACAGCGGCAACAGTGTTTAGGGTTTTGTCTCTTGATGCCCAATATTGTGATTTTGTCTCTTGATGCCTAATTTTGTGATTAAGTAGATGTTTTGGCTTTCCGTGCTGCATTAATTTTGTCGATATTCTTTTCATTTTCATTGATTGCATTGTTGCTTTGCGATGGAATTTAGGCAATTTTGTTCTGAAAATGTAGGGATGATTGGAAGGTTCTTAGGGTCTTTTTTTTTTGTGTCCCGAACATAATTCACAAGGTGGAAATCGGAGCAAAAGACAGACCCGACCAACGCATGTAGCCAAGGCATACAACCATACACAAAATTTTCACACCAAGGTAGAGAATGAGAAGTGCAAACGATAAATTGTCAAGATCATTCAAGTCAAAGGCAGATTAAATTGAGAGTTCACTGAAAAGTCTGGTTGGTGATTGCTCATTTCTGTTTCAGACTATTATCAACATACTTTGTTACATTATTTCTGTTTCATATGTCATTGATATGATCATATAATATTTTGTTTATATCCATATTCTAATTATGTTTTTCTAAATAATAATTGCTCTTTGTTGATATAATTGAACTCTTACAGCATCTGATGACAATCAAAAGTCTCATAGGTTGAAGCAGAGACACCACAAATCTGTAGGATCTGCACACAAGACTATAATCAAATCCAATTCCCTTGATTCTCATTCAAAGGTTTCTGTTTCACCCTCACGTGTTATATGTTGTTTTATGTTTTTCATTTTTCTAAACTTCTAGTATATTTAAGACTTTAAGTTGCTTGCTTGTTTCATTATCTTTGTTATTATAGTATGGCTGCTGAATAAGAACAGATGACTAACTTTGTACTTTGTAGTGAGTTTATACAGCAGCATAACAAATCACCACCATCTGTCTTAAATTTTAACAAGAGCATCACATGTTTGAATGTGCTTCTTAACAAAGTTAACAACAAAATAACAAACGATATCAGAGCTGTATCTAGCATAAAACAAGAAACTGAAAAGATGTATATAGATGATTGTGCAGAAAATGAACGAGCAACTAAAATAGAGACAGGATGCTCTTGATGGAGGCAACAATATCAATCAAAAAAACATTCCAACTGATGTATACATTACAACAAAGAGAAGGGAAATGAAAAGCATGTTTTCTGTTAACTTTTTTGTGCTCCATGTTCGATCAATGGACTGCAAAACAAATTATGGTAGGGAGACACTTCACGTGTTCCGGGAAAGCATCACAGCAGAATACCGCTACTCAATAACTACCGTTTTTTTGTTTTCTTTTTACTTAGGTCCCTTCAATTTGGGACGGTGCTCAATTAGGGAAAAATAATAGGGATTGAATGAAGGTTTCAAAGATGGCGATGAGGAAGGCTGGAATAAAGGGTTTGGGTTGTAGCTGCCTTCGATGAGTCACATCGATAGGGAAAAAGACGTAGAAAGAGCGAGAGTGAGTAACCTCACAGATGCGTCGGTGCGTTCAGGTGGTGAGAGATGTGGGTGGCTGCAGGGGTACATTCGGCTGCAAGTGGTCAGCGAGGAGAAAACGAGAGAATGAGTTATATTGGGTGAGTCGGCGAGAAGAACAACAAAAACAATAGATCAAGATTGACAGAGTTAAGAAGAGGAAAGAGAGATGATAGAGGGAGAGATGGAGTTTAACCTGTCACCAGCGCTGCGCGTGGCCGTCAATGGTTCCAGTGGCCGGCGGATGTTGAGCACAGCAAGGAAGAGATGAAATGAACGGAGGGACAGAGGCCAGAGAGTGTGAGAGGCAATGACTTCAGGCAGTTTTGTTTCTGTCACGGCCAATCACGTGGCGGGGGATAAACGCCGACCACGCAGCGGGGCCTCGACATGCTCACGAGGGGGCTGAATTGAAAGTGGCTAGATGGAGCTTACTCTTTCTTTATATGCATTTTGTTGTGGAAGTACATAATTTGGAGGTTTAAGAATTTATAGTTTTGGGATTATGGTTTAGGTACGCACAAGGTTAGAGCCTAGTATTTGTGAATCAATTAAATTGATTATTTAGAGTATAACATCAAGGTTAGTGGTTAAAGCTTTCGATGTGTAGTCTAAGGTCTTGCAATAGTTGGCTTTTAGGGGGCATTTGTTAACTTTATATCTTCATTGCGGGGTTAAATTTCATGTGAGATCTATAGAGGTTAAAAAATTAGCATTTTAGATCCACCACATATTAGAAATTCTACGCCTTGCTAAATTTGTGGATTTGAGATGTGATTAGGAGCACTTTCCTTTCTCCTACACAAGTGTATGTACACTCTCTCTCTCTCTCTCTCTCTCTCTCTCTCTCTCTCTCTCTCTCTCTCTCTCTCACTCTCACACACACACACCCCCATGGGTGAGAGAAATGCCTCCAACAAAGTTGACATTTCATCCCCTCTTTTTAAGAAATTGTCATTCGTACATCAATGATGACATTTGTTGGTGACTATTTGAGTTATGCAACTCATCCTTAAAACAACAAATGACCAATTAATGCAATAATGATATTTAAGATATAACTAAATCTTGTGGCACAGGGTATAGGGCAATAAGTTTTGGGTTTAGATTTTCCTGTCAAGGGTTTTATGTCTAGGGTATTGGGCATTAGGAGGTGGGCTAAGGGATTATGGTTTAAGGTTTTGCTTTCAAGGCATAATGTACGAGATTTTAGGGGCCTAGGGTAGTTAGGGTTTAAAGTCTTAGGCTACCAGTTTAGAGTTTATCATTTAGGATTTAGGGTTAAAGAGCCATGTTAATGGGTTTTGCATTACGGGACTTACGATTTGGGGTTTAGGATATGAGGTCTCATAGTTTAGGGACTAGGGTATATGGTTTTAGGGGCATAGGGTAGGTAAGGTTTAAAGGTTTAGCAGCACAAAAGACGTTCTTTATGCAAGCAAGGAAATTGAACGATTAAAAGAGACTGCTGAAAAAGCTAACTCAGATGTAGAGGATGCTGCTTCTGTTTGGAATGAGAAGGAAACGATGTTTATTAATTGCATTAAGACATCAAAAGAGGAGATTGTGAGAGGTGAACAGAATGACCAAACATGCATAATTTAATAGAAAGGCAATAAAAATGAAGCCTCCTGCTTGCTAAACCCTTCCTGAGCAGGATGCAGCCTGAGAAGATACTGGACAGGGTTCTCTTCAATGGTCAATAGATCAACAAAATGTTGAGCATATCTGCCAATTCTCAATTTATGGCTTCTCCTAAGTTCTCCTTCTGTAGGTTGCAGATCACCTGCTAGTAGATTCAGCAAGGTTGATTTTCTAGCTCCATTGGGCCCAACAATTTCCACCCTTGTACCCATGTCAATGCCCACATCAACATTGTTCGATTGTTTGAACAGCAAACGTTATAAAACAGTAAAGGGAACGAAATTAATGCAACAACAGGTCAAAGATAGGGAAACAAACAAGTTCCCTACAGAGTTTTTCCCCTTTTGTTGAAACGAAAGGGAGGAGCACGACAACAGAAGTACAATAGAAGAGAAAAGCACTGTTGGCAAAAACGAATGAAACTACGTAGATAAAACATACAGGCATCAAAGAAGCAAGAAACCCATAGTAAAGATCACAGGCTGGACGGCACATGCATCCCATATATCGACACCAATGAAAATGAAAAATGAAACTGGGGAAATAGACAAAGCGAGATTTGGACGCTTCCCTTTAAGGGTAACGCTCTTGTAGTTCACCTCAGATGAAAATGGTATGAATTGGACCGGATAATAATGTGGACGCAGAAAAGAAAACATAGGAATACAGAAACTTGAAGAGAAAGAAAGCCAGTGACAACCAGTGAAGAGAACAACAGAAGAAGGAAAGGGAACGAACAAAGGAAAAGAAGGACGCGGGCTAGGGTTTTACCTCTATTGCCGTCGGCGGAGACGTCCGGGGGAGAGCAGAGGAAATCAGAGGAAGGGGGAGACGAAGATAAACCCCTCCCGCTACTCCAGAATCCTGCCGTCCCTTCTTTCTTCCTCTCGCAACAAGACAAGGAGAAGGCCTTCGCAGTTCGCACTGCCGTCCCTTCTTTCTTCCTCTCTCAACAAGAGAGAATGAGAGGCGGGCATTTTTTCTTCTCCGGAAAAATTTTCCCACCTCCGAGGGTGGAAAGATATTTCAGGAATAATGATTCCGGAAATCAACTTAACGGGCATTTTTTCACCCCCTTGTTTGATGGGGACGACAAATTTCTAAAAGATGGATTTTTTTTTTTTTCTGGATTCTCATGATTGGAAACCTGAAATTGAAAAAATATTTTTGAAAATAAGTTTTCTAGAATAAAGAAATTTAAAAAAATATTTATGATTGTTATTTTGATGTGTACTGAGAAATAAAATTTCAAAAAAATGTTTAGATAAAAAATAAACATATTTCCATATTTACATAACACCTTTTACTAACTGCATTCTAAACTCTTTTCTACCAGGTATCACTTAAATAATATTTAGTCGAACATGCCCCTCTCGGTGCCATGTTGGGGATCAATTGTTGCTCATATCAGCTTAAATAATATTTAGTCTAACTACCAGGTTATGTCATGCCAAGAAAATCAATCACAGAAACTAAATGTGCGTGTATATTCAGTAGGATCCAACTTGCGGTAGAATCATACCCATACATCAATATTTCGGGACAGGTTGAGCCACTATAAACAGATGCACAATCTATCGACAGCTTCAGATCCACTTAAGAAATTGAACTCAGTTTCAGTATCGAGTTTTTTTTTTCAGATCTGGGGCCAATCCAAACAACATCAGAGGAAGATCAGCACGTGAAGTTTTCTACATAAATAAAAAGCTTTAATAAGAAGGAACAGTTCTCTACCAGCTAGTTACACGTGTTGTAGATAGTATGACAAACAACCTTAGACCAACACGTGCTGAGGCAACTGATGTGGCCAATGCGATATTAGATGGTAGTGGTTTTTTTTCAAGATTTTATGGTTTTCTTGGAAACCTGAATGCTGCCTTCTAATGGGGATTTGGTTTCAATAGTAGATGATTGCCTATATGTAGCTTATGTTTGACTTGTATACTTGCTAAGTGCAGGTGCCGATGCAATTCTTTTGGGTGCCGAAACTCTCCGTGGGTTGTATCCTGTTCAAACCATTTCTATAGTTGGACAAATTTGTGCTGAGGTAATGTTTTTTGTTTGCAGACCCAGCTCTGCTCAGAGCGTTGATGATTGCATACGGCATAGAATTTTTAGTCTTCTCATTTGCGCAAAGTTCTTATAGAGGTTTTCTCTACTTGCAGGCAGAAAAAGTTTTCAATCAAGACTGTAAAATTCTTTGGAGAGCCAATGTCACACTTAGAGTCCATTGCTTCTTCGGCTGTATGCTTAATGTTTCTGCCGTTCTCTTTTATTTTTATCCCTTTTCTGTTTTACATTATCCTTTTTATCATTGTTAATGCTGATGCAAGGATATATTTTTAGAATTTCCCAAATTCCGTATGATTTAAGTGTGAATTTTTCAAAATTTCTTCCAGGTGCGTGCAGCTATCAAGGTCAAGGCTTCTGTCATTATTTGCTTTACATCATCTGGAAGAGCTGCAAGGTAATTGTACAACCTTTTAGAATCTTGTTTGGCACTCTAAGCATTTTTTGGTCCTTCAATCAGGTTTGCTTAGTTAGTATTATGTGTCTCATGTTTGGCCTTATCCAAGGTCTTTAATACTTTCATTTTGGTGCAGATTGATTGCGAAATACAGACCAACCATGCCTGTACTGTCTGTGTTCATGCCCCGTCTCAAAACAAACCAGCTGCGGTGGAGCTTTACTGGTGCTTTTGAGGTATGTCAGTATTGCTTTAGTCATTGACTTGATTGTTTCTTAGAAGGGCCACTTTTATATGTAATTACCAATCTTCAACTTAATAATACTAAAATAAAGACATGATTCTCTTGATGGAAGCAACAATATCATTCAAAAAAACATTCCAACTACCGTATACATTACTACAAAGTGAAGGGAAATGAGAAGCATGTTTTCTGCTAACTTTTTTGTGCTCCATGTTCGATCAATGGACTGCAAAACAAATTTTGGTAGGGAGACACTTCACTTGTTCCGAAAAAGCATGTTTCTTTGCATTACAGGACTTACAATTTGGGCTTTTGGTTATGATGTTTCATAGTTTAGGGGTTAGGGTATATGTTTTTAGGGGCATAGTGTAGTCCAGGTTTAAAGGTTTAGCAACACAGAAGACGTTCTTTAAGCAAGAAAGGAAATTGAACAATTAAAAGAGACTGCTGAAAAAGCCAACTCAGATGAAGTGGATGGTGCTCGCTGATTCCTAGTTTCCTGGTCAAGAGAAGGCTCACTCAGCTGCTGGAGATTGTGATCAAGAGGTGAACAGTGAATTATGGACTTCTATAGGGAAAGTAGAGGAAGAAGCAAGATAAACACGAGGAGAAATCGACACATGGACTTTGTGAAACAAGCATAGGCAGATGTGATTTCTATAAGGGAATTGTTGGAGCTTGTCATCATCAAGAATTTGTAGCTTAGGGATAGATGATTGATGTTTAAGAAGGAGTTGGAGAAAAAGAATTATGAAAACAGTGAAGCAGTAGGCATTGAGAAAGTCGACAGATTAACAAGGTTGTTGGAAGCCGCATCAGCAAAAACCACTTTTGAGAAGGGAAGTTTTCAAGTGAAATAGGTCACAATTTTTTTATAACAAAACCAGGTTGCTCGATGAATCTGAATATGAGAAGGCATCGGTTGATGAACATAAAGTAGAATCAAAAGAAAGACAAGATTGGTCTTTTGCCTTCAATCAGAAACAATGGTTACCAACGAAAAGACCTTTTCATGCAAAGGTACAAACTACATGCATCTCTTTGATCTCTTTATCTATCTCTCTCTCACAAGAAATTTAGAAACCAATCTCTTAGGGTTTGAGTTTTAGGGTTTAGGGTTTTAGGTTTAGGGTTTATGGTTTAGGGTAATTATTGGTTGTATCTTTTTGGAATTTTTCCCCTAAAAATATTGCCAAACTTTTCATAAGATTTTCAGCTTTGTCAAAAAATACTTGAGAAAAATTTGTTGTTTCAAATCCAACATTAATATTTGTGATAATGACTGAAGTGCTCTACATTGAGAGTTACAAATCCCTAGACGTGAGGGTTTTTGTTGCCTGAAACCCTCCTTGTCAGGGGTTTCCAAAGTTTTCTTCCCTTTTTTTTTTTTTTTTTTGGGGGGGTATAAATGGGTTTCAAAAAAATAGACAGACAGGGCAAGGTTTTGAAACCAAATGACTCATGACTCGACTCAGATTGAATTAACTTGTCACTCGTCGTGTCAACTTGGTCATTCGGCCTGATTTTGATTCATGGTAAGACAGATATATTGCACATAACATGAACGAGCTGCTAAAATAAAGACAAGATGCTCTTGATGGAGTGAACAATATCATTCAAAAAAACATTTCAACTGTTGTATACATTACAACAAAGAGAGGGAAAAGTAAAAGCATGTTTTCTGCCAACTTTTTTGCGCTCCATGTTCGATCAATAGACTGCAAAACAAATTATGGTAGGGAGACACTTCAAGCGTTTCAAGAAAGTTTCACAATAGAATACCGCTACTCAATAACTACCGTTTCTTTGTTTTCTTTTTACTTAGGTCCCTTCGGTCTAGGACAGTGCTCAATTAGAGAAAAATAATATGGATTGAATGAGGGCTTCCAAGACGGTGATGAGGAAGGCTGGAATAAAGGGATTGGATTGCAGCTGCCGTCGACGAGTCAGATCGATAGAGAAGAAGACGTAGAAAGAGCAAGAGTGAGTAACCTCAGAGATGCCCCGGTGTGTTCAGGTGGTGATAGATGCAGGTAGCTGGTACATTCGGCTGCAATTACCAATCTCTTAGGGTTTGGGTTTTAGGGTTTTAGGTTTTAAGGTTTAGGGTTTAGGGTAATTATTGGTTGTAATTTTTTCCCCTAAAAATATTGCCAAACTTTTCATAAGATTTTCAGCTTTGTCAAAAAATACTTGAGAAAAATTTGTTGTTTCAAACCCATCAATAATATTTGTGATAATGACTAAAGTGCTCTACATTGAGAGTTACAAACCCCTAGACGTGAGGGTTTCCGTTGCCTGATTTTCTTTCCTTTTTTGGGGGGTATAAATGGGTTTCTTTGCCTAAAACCCTCTTCACTGCAAAAAATCTTTTCTTTAATCTTAGTTATCATAAAAAAATAGACAAACAGGGCAAGGTTTTGAAACCAAATGACTCATGACTCGACTCAGATTGAATTAACTTGTCACTGGTCGTGTCGACTTGGTCATTCGGCCTGATTTTGATTCATGGTAAGACTGATATATTGCACATAACATGTATAATAATGTATATGCATATATAGAATATAAATTTAACTAATCCATTTACTACAATTATGTAATCACCAATCGGATGACTCAGCCTGGTCAATCCCATGGCTCGTTGAGTTAAAAAATTATTAATTTTTCTATTTATTTGACACGATTGAGGACCCAGTCACGGAGTCAACTCAAGTGACTCGCTTGGGTTTTAAAACCTTGAACAGCGCTGCCAAGCAGCCGCTATACCCGATGTCATTGTATATATAGTATATCCTTATACTAATGCAGACTTACGACAACAAATTTAAGAATCCTCGGATGATATTTAAGGGGCACTTTTTACATAAACTTTTTACCAAAAAGGCACAAAAATTTTGAATGAAATCATTCAAGTTTCAATAATCTTCTCCAACCTCTTAAGCTTGCATGATGTAAAATGCTCAAGACAACAAAATACTCATTCCTTTGAAAGTTATACACACAATGATGTTCAAATTTTTGGTGCCCACTTTTATTTCGAGACTGCAATTTCGGGGGGACAATTTTCCAATTTTATTGGACAAGCAAGAAGTTCCTGTCGAAAGGTCCAATGATTCAACATGGAACCCTTATTCTTTCCTTCAAAGAGTGGCAAAAAATGGATTCAATATATCAAGATATGTACCATACGAATAAAGATCCATGCCCACAAACAAATACCCGTTCTCAGATAAACTTGTTAGACAAAAGCACGTTTCAAACATGAGGTTTTAAAAATATCGCACTATAATTTTTACCAGGATAACGTGTCCAAGCTTCGATATAGGAAGGGCTCCACACTATGAACCCATGGCATTGGTTATCACATCCTAAAATCATGTAAGATGTGCATTAGACAAGCTACTTCTTTGTCATTTTCATTGGTGATAGCTATAGGAAGAAACATGACATAAGACGCAATTAGACATGCTACTTCTTTGTCATTTTCATTGGTGATAGCTGTCCAAAACATAGTCGTTTCAACTCCATCAAACTCTATCAAGCACAAAGGATAATTTGCTGCTCGAAGGACAAGGACATTAAATTTTGGGCAGGTTATCTCTCTGAAAATTCAACTCTAGGACAAAAGAGCAACCGTCATTGCAGTCTAATAATAATCAGCATTTCTATCAATCCACTGATTACAAATAACACTATAAGGATCAACTTTAAAAGCAGGTTTAAGGAATCACCATCTCTAGTTATACAACAGATGTTAAAAGACAGCTAAGAGGTGATCTTAGAATGAACCGCGGCCTTCAAGTCACAAGCTTACTCCAAATATACACACCAGGAAGGCCTTCAAGTCACAAGCTTACTCACTTCCGAGATTGCGTCCACCCCTCTCCATGTGAAGCACAAACGGTTGTCCTTGTTGTTACCAGCCACAGAATCGCATAGGAGTTAATCACTTTCATCTTCATCTGTCTTGATCAAGTACGATGTCCACATAAAAAAATAGCATTAGAAGATATTTCAAGAACTCCAGCATATAAGGTGGAAAATTAAAACAAAGCAATATATTTTGCTTTTCAAAAATACTGCTCATCCTAGGATAAGAAGATCCTAGAGAGGGCATGGTACTTGAAAATGCATTCCCGTTTTGGAACTGGTGTTACAGAGAATAATTGGATTTCCATATCCAGAACAGCAACTCATCAGTTGTTGCCTCTTATTCACAAAGGCGGTCCCCTTCCACAACAAATTAAGGCAAGAAAAGCTATCAGTCGTAAGAACAAGACAAATTTCAAACAGGAAAGGTCTACGTCACACGGATACGGCACATTGGGTCGAGTACTGGTGTCGACACGCCGACACGGGGATCCCGACACGGGGATACGGCTGGATACGTTTTCGATCGGGTCTGGGTCAGACCCGATCCGAACCACTTTTATAATTCGTTTTAACCTCGATTTTTTTTAAGTCTTCTGTTTTATTTTGAAGTGCATTCCATCTCATCCACCGGAATCTGTCTCCCTCCACCAGAACCCTCAACCTGCAGCCTAGAAGGGAAACCTAGAGAGAAAAGAACAAATAAATTAAGAAATATAGATTCAAAATAAAAAAGACTCACCATTTCATGGCTCAGCACCCATCCTTGCTACCATGGCGGGTCACCAGCCGGTCAGCTGCATCATACTTACCACATCGCCGGCCTTGGAGCCGCTGGTGGCATGGGGTTTCGAACGAAAGGGGCCTTTTATAGCTTTCATTTGAACAAATTTCAAAATGGCCCTAAATTTTGTGTTATTTAAACAAAAACGGTTATAATTTTAAATTGTTTGCAAACTCACTGTAACACTCATTTTCTATCAACATTATTTTCTATCAAAGTGGGTTTTTCTTTAGCTGTGGCTCTGAGGACAGACAAAGTATGGACAAAGAAAGAGAAGTATGGACAAAGAAAGAGGGACGTTAGTCTTTTTATTATACATTTCATGTTTTTTTATTTCATTATCATTTTTAATTTTTTTAAATATAATATTCGCCGTATCCACGTATCCTAAAATTTTGAAATTACCATGTCCACGTACCCGTACCCGTATCCGTAAGACACCCGTACCCGTATCCGTGTGACATAGGGAAAGGTAAATGTTCTTAGTATTTTATACAAACAAACACAAAATACCAAGAACCATAAGAGTAAGACGAGTTATTGGACTGAGCTTTACGTACCATCTTCATGTAGTGGATCATTCTTCTCATCACCATCACTAACTTCATTATCAGTATCACCTTCATCACTATCCTCACTGCTTTCATCTCTTGGATTTAGTGGCATAGGAAAGTTTGTTCTCGTTCTACGAGAACCTGAAATTATATTTGATGTGTCAATGCCTTCTAAATCATTTTCTCTCTCCTTTTTCCTTCTAACATCTTTTATCTCTGCTAACAAAAAACAGGTACTAAAAACATGTTATTGTGTTAATATTCGGCAGACAGAAAAGTACAAGAAATACATCATGTACAAGATCCTATGCCCAGCACCTGTCTCCAGTGACAGTGTGAGATATCTTAAAGGAGAATAAGAAGCACATATGAGTACACTCAATAAAGAAAGGGAATTATGTGCTAAATGCGCAGAATAGTTGTCGAGTGACATCTTTCATAAAGCGACCCACATCTGGTATACTGATATTGATGTATATGTTGTTGATATTGGTGATATTGATGTATATGTTGTTGATATTGTTCTCACCGAGAAGTGTAAAAACCCTAAACCCTAAAACTCTGGTGAAACGCCAATGAACCTTTAAAAATCTTCATATGAACAGGCATAATCAAACAAGCTTGATGAGTGAATGCTGAATGCATTTGATGCTAAAAATGACCCAACAGAATCCAATAAATGCAGCATTTTGTTCATCATATCTAACGACCTTATAAGTGACCAGGGCTCATCCTGTTGGACCCTTCTTTTGGCCAGATCATTGAATGAATAGGGCGTTTGATTATTCCTGATCTCCAGCTTCCTCAGGTATCCCACTGACTCTGGTAGTTCTTCCAAGGACGTAGTTTCAAATCCTACGACAACCTGAAAGGTTCAAATGCTAGAAGATTTCCAGTGACCTAATAGGATGAGGGAATGGGCAGTTTGAGAGTGAAAGCTCTTCTGGTAGGTGTAATCTTGCAATCCCTTCTACATGTAGTTGGCAGTCATCTAGATGGAAGATGCAAAGATCTTTAAGGTAGAAAATGCCGAATGACAACTCTATCATACTTGATGTTGATAGATCAAGCTCTTTTAGGTGCTTCATCTTTAATTGATTCCAAGAGGAAGAGGAAAGGCCGTTCTATTGTGAATCGTATCCTAACCTGGAAGTAAGGCATTACATAACCCATGCGACAAAAAAAGTTTATTTTGTGAAGCTGCACAGCAAGAATCACAAAAACATTCAATCACATAAGAATGAAAACATGGACGAAAACGGTAGAGATTACAAATTCTAGAAAAATTAAAAGATGAAAGATAAATTAGGTAAACATAAAAGGCTGGTGCCAAACATGCACACTAAGAAGGACGAAGAAGACGAAGAAGAGGGACGGACAAAGAAGAGGGACAAAGAAGAAGGGACTAAGAAGGACAAAGAAGAAGGGACGAAGAAGAGGGACATAGAAGAAGAGGCGAAGAGGGACGAAGAAGAGGAAATAGGGAAAGACGAAACAAGGAAAGAAGGAAACCAGATGCCACCGGATGGAGATGATGCCGTGGACGCCGGTCGTCGGATGGACAGATTGCTGCCGGTGGAAGAGACGATCGTAGGCGAGAGACAAAGCGGTGGCAAAGGGGCGAGGTCGACGCGTGTGCCTGATCGACTTTGTGAAAAATAAAAACACAAAAAGCCCTAAAAATTGGACAAAAATAGGCTGACTCGCATTTAACCGAACCCGACTCGCGTCAAATGCAAGTCGGGTGCGAGTCGGAAAACGATGATTTTAGTCGGGTGGGCTGACCACACCCGACTATTGTTTGACCAGTTTGGTTGCGTACCGGGGGCGCACCCGCATCAGGTCGATGCGGGTGTGAGGCCAAAAATGGCGCACCCAAGTGACTTGGTATGTTTAGGCATCCTTTGGTATCCACCAATTATGTTAACATGATTGATCATAAGCAACCTAAGTTTGTCCATCGATCACAGCAAAACCAGCAGCCCACACAGTTCTCTCCTCGTAGCTAGCTGCCACTATGGTCAACACTAAGGGCATAGAAATTGTTACCACCTTCTCTGAACTGTGCTTTAATAAGACTCATTCCTTCTATTTTACTTGTTTCCTCTCAACCAACAAAAATTTCAGAATGCATAAAGTAGAGAGAGAGAGAGAGAGAAAGAGAGAGCCGATAAAATGGGAATATATAACAAAATTTGGGAACAAGAGGTCTCCTAAATACAAAAACAATCTGCGAAAAACACCCCGCCAAAACACACACAGGAAAAAGAAATGTACAATACAGTGTTCAGAAAATAAGAGAGAAGAGGAAAGACGAAGCGGCACAGTCACCCAACCGCAGACGTGCAACGGCGCTTTAACCGAGTGGTAAACTGGACATCCCCTTGCACAAGACGACCAACAGAATCTGGCGAAGAGAAGGTGCCCCTGAAGACCATGTTGTTGCGCTCCACCCAAATGCGCCACCAAGCTGAAATGAGCCACGGCCGCCAGACATGACCCTAGGAAGCAGTCAGGCGGGGGGAAGGACAGAAGAGGAAGAGAAGACGAATGGATGGTGGGTTTGGAAGACTACTAACAAGGGAAGGCCAAGTATAAGCAAGGACACTAGAGAAAAAAGTGCATGAAGTAAAAAGGTGGACCCGAGACTCAGTCACGACAAGACATAGGAGACACTGGTTAGCCAAACTGATGCCAAGGCGCTGTAGGTGGTCAAAGGTGTTGATATGTCCAGTCAGAAGAAGCCAAACAAAAGCAATGGCACGAGGAGATGGGCCAGGGGACCAAAGAGACCGGGGAGGGAGTGACGCGACAGAAGGACCAAAAGAGGCCAGGTAGCAAGAAGAAAAAGTGAACTCGCGGGTAGGTGAAAGAGGCCAGGATGGGGATGTGGACGATGAGAGGTCAGCAAGGCGGAGGAAAAGAGGAAGGACGGAAAGCATGCCAGACCAAAAGTGAGAGAGGGAGGGGTGAGAGATAGAACTAAGCTAGACGCTAGGGGAAGGTAGGTCGAATTTTGAACTAATGAATTGGGTAATGGGAGAATGTTCAGTTGCTAACCGCCACCACCAAAAACACAGAGAAGACTCGCAAGCCCGACTAAGGTTGGTAACCCCAGCACCCCCAAGAAGACGTGGAAAGGCAACGACATCCCAATGCGCAAGGCGATCTGAAGGTCGATCACCATCCCAAACAAACTTACGAATGAGCTTATCAAACCTACGCAAGACAGCCACCGGAGGCCGGAAGACTGACAAAGCATGGAGAGGGACCGACGCAAGGCAGTGCCTAGCTAGAGTAATCCGACCTGGAAGAGAAAGCAGCTTTTTATGCCAACACTGAAGGCGATCAATAAGCTTCTGCTCCAACCCGTCCCAAAAAGAGGGAGCAGGAGGCGACAACGTAATCTGAAGCCCCAAATAGTCCATGGGCAGGCTAGTAGCCTTACACCCAAAGCAAGCTTCCGCGAGAAGTACCGTGGCTGGATCCGCGTGAATGAGGAAAAGGTGACACTTGGCGGAATTGATAGAAAGACCCGAGATGAGCTCAAAAACTCGAAGGATGAGCCAAGTTCTCACAATCTACTGGCGGGAAGCACCATCGAACAGGAGAAAATCATCAGCATACTGAAGGGTTGAGAATGATGGTAAGTGGGGGAGCGAATGAGGTGTGAGGAAGCCAACGACCGTAGCGTGATGGAAAAGCGCAGAAAAGCTCTCAGCAACCAAGTTGAAAAGCAAGGGCGATAACGGGCAACCTTGACGGAGGCCACGCTCGAAACAGAAGAAGTCACCACACTTCCCATTGAAGGAGACCGCAAGCTGGGCCCCGGTGACAAGCGACATGATCCACTGTCTAAACGAAGGACCAAACGCAAGACGGGTGAGGAGGTCAGAAAGGAACTCCCAACTAACTGAGTCAAAAGCCTTAGAGATGTCCAACTTAAGGATGAAAGAGGGTAGCCGTAGACAGTAAAGGGAGTAAACAACCTCATTAGCTAGGACAACCACGTCCTGCAGACGCCGACCCTTGACAAAAGCAACCTGGAAGGGGTTAATGACAGAAGGCATGATAGGCGCAAGCCGCAAAGAGAGCAACTTAGCAATGATCTTGTAAGGTGCGCCAAGGATGGAAATCGGGCGAAAGTGGGTGACGTCCGTAGGGTTAGGGCGCTTAGGCACCAGGACACAGGTAGCTTGATTGAATTCCTTCAGGAAAACAGAATTGGAGGCGAACTCATCACAAAACGCAAACACATCTGCGCTACAAACCTCCCAAAAAGTACGAAACAATTCGATAGGGAAACCATCAATGTCGGGCGCCTTACCCGAGCCAAGGGCCCAGACCACGTTCCTGATTTCTTGGTGGTGGAAGGGCCGCTCCAGAGCGATCGCACAAGAGACAGAAAGAGAGGAGAGGTGAAAATTCGGCAGCGTGGCACGGAAGCGAAGAGGTTTAGAGTAGAAATCCCGAAAATGAGCGCTCAAGGCCGGGAGGATGTCATCGCCAAAAAAAACTCTGCCCCTGATAAGCAAGGACTGGAGCAACGTTTGACGGCACCTTTGAGAGGCGGTCAAGTGGAAGAATCTAGAGTTCTGATCTCCATGTGCGAGCCAACCCATTCTAGAGCGCTGCTGCCAATGGATAGACTCCCTAATCCGCCACTCCTCGGCAAGACATTGCAGACAAAGGAGACGGGAAGACTGATCTGCAGAAATATTATCAGATGCCTGAAGGGACAGGATTTCCTCATCCCAAGCGGCCACTTCCAAAAACTTGCTACTCCAGAAAATGCGCTTCCAGGCGAGGGCCTCCCTCCTGATGGAGTGCAACTTCCGCGAGAGCCTGAAAGCCGCCCACCTACCATTAACTGCACGAGCCCACCAATTAGGGACGGTAGCCACAAAAGATTCATCACGGAGCCACCAAAGCTCAAAACGAAACCTGGCGTGCCCGATACCAGCCCTACCCCGAAGAAGGGAAAGGAGCAGCGGAGCGTGATCAGACAGGTGCCTCGGACCAAGAACCAAAGAGGACGAAGGAAAAGCAGAGAACAACTCAGGCGAGAGGAAGATACGGTCCAACCTACGGAGGATCGGAGGGTTCTTATTGTTAGACCAAGTAAACGTACCGTTAGTCGAAGGCACGTCAAAAAGACCGAACGATCGAAAAACAGACATAGACGGGCCAGAAGTGACAGGGGAGGATGAGTCAGCAGGGCTAAGCAAGCAGTTGAAGTCCCCTGCCAGCAACCAAGGAGAAGCTACAACCTGGCGAACCTGAAGCAGCTCAGCCCACAGTTGTCCACGCAAAGCCCCAACGCAAGGGCCGTAAACCGCAGTAACCAAGACCGGACCATTCGGCCAGAATCCGCTGAGAGAAGCAGAGATAGAGTACCTACCGACATGCACAATAACCCCCGTAAGGGGCGGAGACCAAGCAAGCAGGATGCCGCCAGCTGTTCCACAAGCAGGAAGGAACCCAAAGGACGGCTGTCGCATCAACGTACGGACACAAGCGTGAGAGATGACAGACATCTTGGTCTCAACCACGATAAGCACAAAGGGTCCATGCTGACCGATCCAAGAAGAGAGATACCTACGCCGATAACGGGCGCTGAGGCCCCGCACATTCCAACATGCAATCCTCATGGAGAAACCACGTGAAGCGACGTACGTCTGGCCGTCCTGACAGCACCAGGAGTGAGGATGGAGGTAGCGGAAGCCCCAATCCTACGCAACTCCCGCCGCAACCTGGCCAGGCTGGAACGGGAGACCGGTGCCACAGCGGCAGCAAAAGAGGAACGCAACAAATCGAGTTGCTCCGGCGGAAGAGAGACCTTAAGAGCGTCAAGCGCATCCGGGAGGGAGATGCCTAACTCAGCATCCAACAAGGGGGCAATAGGTGGCAACCGATCGGGCAGGGAGTGACGACCCACAGGTCTAGCGGTGGGGCCAGGCAACTGAACAGGGGAGGACGAGGGGGCAGAGGTGGATGCAAATTCAGACCACGGGGCGGGGGAAAGAGAGCCAACAAAAGGGATGTTGGGGGGGCAGGGCCAACCGGTGGGAGAGGAAGGTAAGCGGGGTTTTGAGGAGAGCCGCGACTGAGTCTAAGTAGCAGAAAATGCAGAGAAGGCCAGTCAGAGCTAATGCTGCTGTCAAAAGAAACAGAAAAAACCCAAGGCAGATAGGCAAAGGAAGAGGTTCTGGGTATAAGGGGGGGCATAGGGGGGCCAGTAACCAAGGTAAAAAGCAACGTGCAGGAAACAGAGAGAGAACCACTGACTGGGGGTGTCGAGACGGCAGAGGCCAAGACAACGCAGGCCGCAGTCGAACGAGAGCAAGCAACAACAGCAACCTCAAGGGGGCGACCCCCTGCAGACGGGCGGGCAGCCGAAAGAGACGGTGCGGACGACCGGACGTCGCCAAGGTCAGACTGAGCAGCAACCAGCATCGGGTCGGGGCATCCCGAGGTGGACTCACGTGGAGCCCCAGCTCGCAAAGCAGGAAAAGGGAAGGGCAAGCAGGGTACCTAAGGGGAGCGCGACAGAGAGCAGGCTCGACTCCTTCACTGAGGAGAGGCTGGTGCCCGCGGCGAGGGAAGCAAGGGCGGATGTCGAGAAGGTGGTAGCTCAACCACCGAAGAGTACTGGTGCGGCGGGTCACCTGGGCTGAAAATCTGCGGAACCTATAACGAAAAAGGAGGACCCCGCGTACCGGGACAAGCAGGCCCAGGCCAAGGAAGCCTGATAGAGCCATAGAATATAGAGCTCTCGTCCGAAGAAGGTGACCGCTGAACAACTGGCAGGGGAACCTGCACCCAGAAGGAAGAAGTGACCGCTGCGAAACCATGCCGCCGAGCAAAGAGACGACGATCATTCTGACAAGCAGGAAAACGACATCGAGAACACGTGACGGCTCGGCGGCCGTTCAAGGAAGCACACCTCTGACACCACCACTGGCCCCATCTGACGCGGATAGAAGCGACAGACCGAAGGAGGTGACGAAGCCTGGAAGCACGCCGAGAAGAGGGGACACACCAAGGTGAGGGGGCTGGCCTACCAACGGAGACCACCTTGGGGAGCCTCGGCCGCAAGGAACAATCACCCATCTGCAAAAGGAGAAAACAACAGCGCGCGGGCGGGAGGAAAGCCTGGAGGAGTCCGCGAGCATCTCTCAGCTGAAGTGAGCCGGCGAAAACACAATTGAAGATAGTAGACTGCCAACTGAAAGACAATGCCCTAGCTTGGCGGACCCCTTCAGGTGAGCAGAGAAAACCAATCGCCGCACGACAAAGCAAGTGATTAAGAGGGAGGGGATTACCCGGCCTGATACCACAAAGACTGGGACTCCCAACCCAAGCCCCCGAGGGCGGTCGCAAAGGTGGGGGAGGAGGAAGGGCTGCCATGACACCCCCCACGCACAAAGGCAAAGGAAAAGGGCCCTATTTCTCACAGGCAATTCAACGAACAGTTACTGTGCAGCTTGCTCTACACCTGTAAGGAGCGACACCCCACAGCTCCAGCGCGCCCCAAGCGACAGGAAGGGAAGGGAAGGGGGAAGAGCTGCATTGCTGGGGGGAAGGAGGACGCCGGTCCCGTCGGAGGAGGTCGCCTGAGGGGCTGGAGGAGGTCGCTTGAGGGTCTGGAGGAGGTCGCCTGACGGGAGGAGGTCGCCTGAGGTGCCGGGTGGTCGTCAGAGGGGCTGGAGGAGGTCGTCTGAGGGCCGGAGGAGGACGCCGCCTGACGGGAGGAAGACGCCCGCCCGAGCGAGATAGCAGAGCAGATCGAGGGAGACGCCCACTCGAGCGAGAGAGCAAGAGCTCAGACGGGAAGACGCCCGCCCGAGCGAGAGAGCAGAGCAGCAGAGCGAGGATGGGGCTCGGGTCGTTTCTCAACCGCTGAGATCGCCGGTCGTTTGCGGGTGGCAAGGGGGAGGGAACAGTCCGAGAGAGAGCAGAGGGAGATAGTGAGATCCGTCTGAATTTCCTACATTGGTGCCACCGGAAGATCGCCGCTGCAACTCCCTACGACAATCTTGAACCCGAGACAGAGCTCGACGGAGAGGGGAGACGCCGAGCGAGAGAGAGAGAGGCCAAAATGAGAGAGAGAGAGAGAGAGAGAGAGAGAGAGAGAGAGAGATCTATTTCCATGGGACAACACAGTTTCTTAGGCGACTAGTTTCGCACTACGTAGGAAACTCGTTTCAGAATTTTTGAATTACAATACAATTTAAGCTTTAATTGCTTAATTTTACAAGAACATTTTCTAATATTTTAAAAGTTATTAAAATTGTAACTTTTTGTTTTATTTCTTGCATCCTACTTCAAGTTGCATGTGCATGCCGCTTAATTGATTCATTCAGTACGGATTCAACCATTCAAAGAGTCTATAATTACGTACAGGTATCTATACATTTCAAAATTACCTCATACCATCTAAAATGACGTAATATCCCAAAACGCAATCACTTAAGCGGATATTTACGTTAAAACAGTCATAATGTCTGAAATTCTTCATAGACATATGTCGGCCCACCAAATGATCTTACAATTTTTTCTTTGCGGTGCACATGAGGTCTCTCTTAGATGGGAAAGAGACAACCCTAGAAACCAACGTTTCAAGCAATCATTGCACGACTCCATGGACCACCACCATTTTATATTAAGGGCAATTATGGATTCAATCCATCAAAGAGTCCATAATTACGTACAGGTATGTATACATTTCAAAATTACCTCATACCATCTAAAATGACGTAATATCCCAAAACTCAATAACTTAAGCAGATATTTACGTTAACACAGCCATAATGTCTGAAATTCTTCATAGACGAATGCTGGCCTACCAACTGATCTTACATTCTATGCTCAGAGCCCTCGACTCGAAAAGAGAACCCTCTCTCGAGCGAGGGTTAGAGAGAGAGAGCAAGAAAAACAAACAAGAAGAGGATACGGAAGAAGGGCGGCAGAGGAGCTTACCTTTGGTCCCGCCCACCGCCACCGGTCGCCGAACACCAACGCATCACCAGTGCTTCTCGAAGAGTCCGTCGGAGGACGGACGAGGAAGGGTGAGGAAAGAGAAATGGAAAGGGGAAGAAGAAGCGATGGGTGGGTGGAGAGTCGAGGAGAGAAAAAAAAAGGCTAATGAAGAGGACGGGAAGGCCGAAAGGTGAGGAGAGAAAAGGAGTGGTAAAAAAAAGGCGAATGAAAGGGGCGGGAAGGCCTGAAGGTGAGGAGAGAAAGGGAATGGTAAAGAGGAAGAAAAATGAATGAACCGTTTTAATTTTTCGAGTCGAGTTAAAGGATGTTCGAAGAACTTGGACTCGATTAAAATTGTGTCTGGAGCTCGGCTCCTTTAACAAAAAAGGTTGGCTAGAAATCGGAAAAAAAAACGGTGAAGTAGAAGAAAAGGGGATTATCCGAGTTGATGTCTCGACTCGTCGTCTACTTAGACGCTTCGCTGCTATTGCCATTGATTACTCTCACATCAATTGATCCCCAAGCGCCGCCGAAGAGACACACTCGCCTTTGCAGAAATGATGTAGTCGCCTCGTTCGCTTTGGCCCACTTGGCGGACGCGGCAAGGAGAGATGGATAGCTGTAAATAGAGGTCATTCGTATAATATTTTCACGGTTTTTTTTTCGTTCTAAAAAAAGCGGCGATGGGCTGCAGCTATTTCAACACAAATCTTCACGGATGGTCAAGTTGATTGGCCGATAAAAGCTAATTGATTAGCAGTTTGATTTACGTGAGCCTGTTTTTCTTTAACCTAGAAACAGTGGCAAATCAGTTAAATGGAGTTTCACCCAAATCTCAAAGCAATTCTAAGCATTGAACCCTCTCTCTAACCCATGCCTATGGAAAAGATGAGCAACCGCTGTCAATGCTAGCGGGATGCCAAGAGGGAGGGCAGCTTGCTTTTTTTTTTCATTTTAATTTTTTTTTATGTTTTTAAAAGAAAATTTGTTCAGCAAGGACAGTTTAGAGGTCGTTTGATAGTTGTACCATAAGATAGAACGGACAGGACGTCCTGTCCATCACACTACTGTTCTGTCTGTCCTGTCAATAGTGTTCTTTGTCCATCGTTTGATGGTTTTAAGAACAAACACCATGTTCCTTATGTCCAGGGTTTGTTTTTATCTTTATTTGTACTAGTGTTTAAATAGTCAAGAGGAAACAATAGTTCTCTCTTTCTCTTTCTCTTTCTCTTTTTCTCTCTCTCTCTCTCTCTCTCTCCATATATATATATATATATATATATATATGAGAGAAAAAAAAGAAAGCAAAAGAGATCATCAACTCTTAAAAAAATAAATTTTGCTATTTATACTAAAACAATTACACTGTTCATGAATCATCAGCTTTTCATAATTGCATGTGCAAGTATAAACAACCATCTAGCTTCCCGAGTCAGCTAATCACTTTCGTTCATCTTGTAAACTTGATTTGGGCCATCTATTTGCTTCCTGCAATCCATAAAAATTAAACATTCTCATATTAAGTTAATATTAAAAGGTGAAATATAGATAAAAGAAGAGGGAAAATAGCAAATCAAAGAAATAGCAAACCATCTCTGTCAAGCATGAACGGTCTTCTGTGGACTCCATGATAGAAACATGTCCTACAAGAATACAATTTTTTTTATTATTGTTCAAAAATATAGCGATGCCAAAACATAATTTTTCTCACGTTTTTTATTGAGAAAACTGAAAAAATGGCTTCAACCCATTTGCCAACTATAACCTGAAGAAAGAACGTTAACCCAAATAATTTCAAACCAATCCATTGAAATGCCTATGGAAGTCACATTCACATCACCAAGTCCAACACACAACACAAAAACACCTCTTTAGAGGTCACATTCATATTATCAGATCCAACAGCCACACAGTGGAAGCACTACAATGCCAATGGAACAATTCAATAGTCCAGTAGCCTTGAGGAAAAAACAAGCAATTTCAAGGATATCAAAAGTTATTGTAAGATCTCCACCAAAATATGATGGTCAAGTCTACATCATTAAATCCACAATACACTGTCACCACTACAAACTTACAAAGTCAACAGAATAACAAAATACTACATAACCCTAGTTACACAGATTTTTGCTAAGCTATCGCAAGAAAATTAGATGCTTCAACAAGTAGGATTATAAGACAGAGACCTCCCAAACCTTCTCACCAATTGACTAAACCCACAACCAGATCAAGCTCATGCTGGTTATCTATACGAACAGAATGTGAACTTAAACTTGAATTAAAAGGAACCTCCCTAGCTAAAACCTGCTTATCGATTTTCTTCTTCAAGAATGTGTATTTTCTTGTCAAATAAGGCTCGTAGAAGTATCACAACAGAAATATATGACCACAAACAAATTTATAAGTATGCAAGACGTTGGCTACAACATCCGTCTACAGCCCTAAACTCGTAACTGCAGGCGTTAAAAGGATTTCCATCTCTCTAGCATTTAATCAAACGGGTGGGATGCACTCTCTCTGTCACAAGTGAAATCAAGTGTCGTGTTGCTTGCAACTGTTTCTTGTTTAGTTGCATTCAAGAAGATTTCGCCCAAGTATGATGGAGAGGAGGGTCTTCAACAATAGGAGAAGGTTTCCCCAAATCTGACCTAGGAACGATGCAGAACATATGACGTTCGAGTAATAGCGAGAGCGCGCACGAGAGGGAGAGAAAGAGAGAGAGACAGAGAGAGAGAGAGAGAGAGAGAGAGAGAGAAGAAGAAGAAGGAAGGAAGCAGAGATCGGCCTCTCACCTGGATGGGATGCCGAAAAGTCGGTTGGCATCAGCGAAGGAAGCCGGTGAGCAGCTGAGAGCCAGAACGCTGGTGAACATGTCATCAAGACACTGTTGATAAGGTTGCCGGAAAGTGTAGACATCGGAATGGAAGACAGACGGGGAAAGCTATGAGTGCAGGGGAGAGAGAACGAGAGGGAGTGGGAGAGAGACTTTGTCAAGAGCATGTCCCAGGCGATGAGTTCCGCGGGTAACCGCGGAACAGCACAGGCGATGAGTTTCTTTAAAAATTTATAGTGTGTGTTTGTGGATGTTATTTTTTGGATAAAACCGGTAATGTCTTGACATAATTATACAATGCTTCTTGTACTAAAAAACATGTGTTAATTGGATTTGGGTCCATCTTCATGTGGGAGAATCCATTTCTCCTTTAGTTCTCTTCTCATTGTTGTATTGTGGAGAGTCAAATATGGGGTTGAACTAAAGCGGTTTACGCTTGTTCATATTTTGGGCCGAAACTTTAAACTTGTACATATTTTTGTTTCTTAGGAATGGACAGAGCTTTTGTCTGTGGGGAATTCTTATACATGCTTGTGGGTATGCAAGAGAAAGGGAGAGCCTCTTCCGCCATCAAGTGAGCAAAAGCCGGATCTTATATGCAAGAAGAGAGTGGCGATTCCTCAAGTTTAAAGGTTAACCTGAGAGGATGTATTGTTGTACCTGATTTCACGTAGTGAACTGTTTTACTGTGGCCACATCGTTTTTCTCTCTTGTTCAACAGAGGGTTTTTCATGTAAATCGGCATAGTATCTCTTTTATGATGTGTGTTATTGTTCTCTTTTTCTATTCGCTTTTTCTTTTTCTTTTTTTGAGGTGGTTGATGATTAAGTCTTGAGGAGTTTATTATATGACACCAAGCATTTACTGAATTTCCTAATAGGAGATCCACAAAGGTTTGTTGGGGTGGGGTGGGGGGGGGGGGGAGCCTGTATAATATAACTATGTTAAGAGATAGTGCTTTTAAAAATATAGTTTATAAGAAAATATGCGTTAAAAATGCAATGTCCTTCCCATGCAACTGCAACGGCACATTTACAGGGTTTAGAAAAGGATGACTCTCATTCATCCTAGAATGTGCGTCCATCTTTTGTATGGCCATTTTCACTCTTGGCTGCCTATGCTCTGGATGATGGATGTGTATGTATGTATAAAGGATGAGGACAGGACAGGAGGGATTCGTTAGGAATTAATTACACATGCTGTGAGTTGCCACTTCCCTTGAACTTTCATGCTGGATGAAACTTCATGTATGTATAATAATTGTTTACCTACACCAGGTTGGTCCCACTCTCATACCGACAAATTGCAGATGGGCTCATCCCCCCTGTCTAAGATGATTCAAAAGCGTTTATGTGTCCCCATGACTACTAGTTATCTCTAAGTCGTCCAAGGTGGTGTTTGATTTGAAATCAATCCAAGCTACTTGAGATCCCCTGTCTACGCAAAGAAAACAAAAAACAGGGGATGTGAGCAGTACGTGGATCTTAGGTCCATACCACATGTAAGAAAACGTGGTTCTAAGGGTTTGAGAGGGCGCGACAAGGCTCCATTTCGTACATTGCAGCCAAGATGATGGACCTACTGATTGACTGCAGCGAAAGGAAGTCCGATTGAGGCGATGTAGTTATGGAGATGGATCGATCGATGGATCGATCGGTGAAGGAAGGAGGGCGATAATTGATTAAACTCATCCAAAAAGATCATTAATATGCGCAACTGGCATGAAATGCATTGAAGGAATGGTGTTGACTAATTAATGAGGGAGGGCCGGGGAATGGGGATAAGCAGCCTCTCTGCTTCTCCTCTCTCAGCCTACGGGACAGCGCTATTATATCGAATTCAATAATCCCATTGAACCAACCAACTCCGGTCCCGTGCTACAGTAAATAGGCGGACGGATGTGGGAGAGCCTAACACGTCGTTCATCGCTGTCACTTTTAGCTGTCTCGCCCTGGCCGATGGCCATACCGGACCGAAATACTGGGTTTAGAAAAGGACGATGCGGTGAAGGAGGCATCTGGACTGGATGCATACGTCGCTTTCCTTCGGAACTGCATACGGTAATAAAAATGTACCAACAAATTCTCACGCTCCATTGTTAAGATAGAATAATAATAATGGATTGATGTTCCCGTTAATAACTAGACAGCAAGATAACCATATATAATCTTTGACTTGCAATATTAAATGTTGAGCCGTTTGTTGAAAATAAGATTTTATTTTGATCATGATTTGTTTTTCACAAGTACCAAAAGCAAGTAGAACAAGTGTTGCTAAAATTAATTCATGAACTTTATTGGTTGAATCGATTAAAAAAAAAAACTATACTAAAAAATGTTAATTTGGATAAGTTTTCTACGTACCCATTTCAATTGACCGATTCAAACAAGACTGAGTGGTCCAATATTATTGCCAATAATTTTATCCTCATCTGGCTAGTAGTTGTTAAGGACTGACTTCTTAATTTGTAAGATCAGATAATGACATCGACTTTTGTTTTCCGCAGTCTGAACACTTTGACGGCCAGATTTCATTTTTCAAAACTGAACCATATAAATTTAACGTAGAATGTCCAGAATGTCTTTCTAAACAAAAAATATAAAAATATGCCAATCAGCTTTTATGGTCAGCTAAATAACTTAGTCCAATTTATTTTGAACTCTTTGAAATTGAATCCGATTGACAGGGTCGACAATACAGGCCATAATGTTCGATGGCCAAATTGGCGGTGATGGTGGCGTGTGTATGTAACGTATATATCTTTATGTGTAACACCGTGCCAAATTAAGCTTGGGTTAAAGAATTACAAGGTTCAGACTTGTTCGAGGGTCGTCGATTTGACGCTTTACATTTTTCTCTTTTTACCTGCCCATAGCTTGTGTTTGTGGTGACTTAATACACATTTGCAATTGAAGTATGATTAACAAATAGACAGTGTTAATGTATTGGACTATGATCAACGCATGAACAGTGAAAAAAAAAAGAAATTCTCGAAGATGTTTCCCAAATTTTGAAGAGTTGAAGACGTCACAGTTTGCATATTATTAAATACTTATTGGCTATTCATTGAAGTGGGTGGTTGGCTTTGCGGATGTCAGTGGTGCGGTGATGGAGACATTGGGCTTAATTGTCCAACCAGGCGAAGCTGTAGGACCCAACCTTGTGGACTGAATGTTCCAATAGAATTGGTATCGGAGTTGACCGGGTCTTGGTTACAAATTTCCACGGCACGGTGCGGGTGGGGTCCCCGGCGGCCGATATTTCTGCGATGTGGAGGAGGAAACGGTGAAACGAAGGGAGCCGGGGAGAGGGGACATGGATTGGCTTGTAAGCAAAGAGGAGAGGAGTGATGGTGGTGGTGGTGTAAGGTGGTGCGGTGTGAAATGATTTCAATAATTATTACCGTGTAGATGGTTTTGTTTTGGCAGCTTCGGGGAGGGGGACAAAAAGACGAGAGAGGAGCTTGGCTTGATCATCAAGGAGGGGCTGCATTTGGTCGTGAGTTGACGTTCCTCTGAAGCGATTTCGCCCACTTCGGTTCAAGCTCTACAGGGATTGCTGCTCCTCCGCCCTCACAAGTCGTAATGGCGGAGATTCGTTGGCCTTGCTTCTGCTTGCTGCTTCTTCGATGTCTTCTTGTTGTTGCAGTAACAGCTGATACATATCCTGAAGACGGTTCTCTCTCTCTCTCTCTCGTTCAGACTTGATTCTTCATCCTTCCTCTTTGCTTCTAGATCTTGTACAGGCGCAACCAGCCTGCTTTTCGCTCTTCTCAATTGTTACTGCGAAATGGACCAAGCATAATATGCCTGGTGACGCTTGGTGTTCTTCATGCTCCCATTAGTTATTTTTAGCGTTATTCTCCAGATCAATGGAGCTATAGTTGGTTTAATCTGCCGTTTTAGTTCTGCCTTTGACATTACCTCTGTTGTAACTGTGAAGCAACTTGATGAATCAAATCATTCATGTGAAGTAGTTTTTGAACAATTTAGCTCTGTTTTACGGCCCTGTAGCTAGCCACATGAAACCGCCGTTAGATGAGTTCGATGAATGTATGCGCTGCTATCGACATAACAACTTCAGCTTTTTTGCAAGGAATATGCTTAGTTTATGACATGCATTATCTTGCCACGGTTGTAAAATCGGAGGGCAGCCTCTGGATCCTGCTATTGCTTAAGTTGATCGAAGGACTGCATCTTTTTCTGATATTGATCTCTTCTTCTTCTATGAAAAATGGAATTCGTGGGAGAGGCTGAAACGCACTAAAGACGCCAAACCCGTTTCCTAATTGACCACTTACGCATCTACCAATGATTATCGACTATAACATGTTCTTGAATAATGTGACAGTTGCTGCACTAACTTCCCTCATGAACATCTGGCGAAATACACCACCAAGCTGGAAAAGGGGAGACCCTTGCGTTGCACCATGGGAGGGCGTCGGCTGCACTGGTTCTAGGGTGACTAGCTTGTGAGTGTCAACCTGAGCTTCGTTGAGATTCAAAGTTATATAAATATCCACTTGACGGTTTCTTACTTTACCGCTCTCTTTTCCCCTGTTTCCAGGAAATTATCATCCATGGGTCTTGAAGGTAATGGTATTAGTGACATCGCATCGCTCACCGAGTTGCAGGTGTTGTAAGTCCCTTGCTCCTGCGTCTCACCTTTTCTTAATCATCAAGCAACGACGTTTATTTCATGGGGTTGGTGCGCCCCCTTTCTGTCCTGCACGCCTTGGGCTTGCATACGAAAGCCATTTCACCGTATTCCGCAGTCTGATGAACTACTTTTTATGCTTGGCGTAGGGATTTATCATCCAATCGTGGGCTGACGGGTCCAATCCCACCGGGTATAGGAAACCTGGCGAATCTAACTATCCTGTAAGAGAAATTGGATTCCAATTACTTCAATTCTCGTAAGTGGGATTGGTGATTTGACTTTAGGATTTGATTTCTTTTGTCTCAAGAATTCTGGCAGTTTGCAATTTTACGGGTCCTATACCCGCAGAATTGGGGAATCTGGAAAAACTAACGTTCCTGTAAGAATTCAAAGCACCCTTCCTTTTTCTCTCCCGAAATTTGGCACCACTTATGTTCTCTGCTTCCTCGATTTTTATGTATCACTTTTGCCTGTGCGGTCTTTGTTCCCTTTCAGGGCTCTGAATAACAACAAGCTTACCGGCCAAATACCTCCCTCCTTTGGTAAATTGTCGAACGTGTATTGGCTTGATTTCGCGGACAACATGTTAAGTGGGACGCTTCCGATCTCATCTGGCAATACACCCGGTCTCGACATGCTTCTTAAAACAAAGCACTTGTAAGTTGAAACCCAGGAAAAAGAACCACTTCGTTCGTGCAGCAACATGGGTAATAGACTTATTTGACTATTTTTTGGAGGTGCAGCCATTTTAACAGGAACCAACTATCCGGTACTGTTCCGGAAAGCCTCTTTAGTTCAAAAATGATACTTATACACCTGTAAGCACCTTCTTCTTCTCCTCTCTCTCTCTCTCTCTCTCTCTCTCTCTCTTTCTCTCTCTCTCTCTCTCTCTCTTCTTTTATATGACTTCCACTCATGTATGATTTTCTTTCCCAACTGATTGCTTGTAAAAGACTGTTTGACGGAAACAAATTTTCTGGACCAATACCTTCTACCATCGGACTTGTACAAACACTTGAGGTCCTGTGAGTATTCCAAGATACCTTTTCTTTCCAATTGCTTATTTAGGACTGTTTTTTGCATCATTGTAATCTAATCCATTTATATGATTATTTGACTCGGGGATTTATTTTGGGAAAAAAGCCGACTTGATAGGAATTCCTTTAGTGGTACAGTGCCGTCCCTCAGCAACCTTACAAAAATCAACGAATTGTAAGTTCTGCGTACTTTAATCTGATGGATTTTTACTGGACTTGCAGTTAGTTCGCATAGTTTTCAACTCTTCTACATTTTTCTAGGAATTTGGCAGCCAATCAATTGACAGGTCCTCTGCCCAATTTAACGGCAATGGAAAGCCTCAACTATGTGTAAGGGGAACTTACGTATAAAAATTATATATACTGCTGCACTGTGCCCTCAGCACCACATCTCTTGCTCTGTCCTTGAAAGATCTCGTCTTCTTCTACAGGGACTTGAGCAACAACTCGTTTGATGCATCCGTAGCTCCATCTTGGTTCACAACGATACAGCCTCTAACGACATTGTGAGTTCTCATCTTGCTTTCAGGTTTTACGAGATTCCCTTACCCCCTTCCTAATATATTGGCAATGATGTAGAGTTTTAGAATTTGGAAAACTGGAAGGAGAGGTACCGCAGGGCTTGTTCAGTCTACCTTTACTTCAAAGAGTGTAAGCAAAGAAGATTATGTACTTGGTCGATCGGTCCAAATTTTGGCAGCTTAACTTTTCTCTTTCTCAAAACTGCAGGCGATTGAAGAGGAACCAATTCAATGGCACGTTCAGTATGGGAACCAGCATTTCTACACAGTTACAATACGTAGGCCTCGAATACAACCAAATCTCCGATGCCACAACTGGGGAGAGCAACAGGAATGTCACCGTGAGGTACGAGACATCTGAATCACACATATTTATTTAATTGTTTCTTGAATATTTGTGATGTTGCAATTAATTTGCCATTCAAATTTTCAGGCTTGTTGGAAATCCCTATTGTTCAGCCCAGCCAAGCGTCCGATACTGCTCGACTCTAGAAGATGCAAAACCGTACTCAACCGGCTTAGCAAACTGCAACAATGTACAATGTCCGTCTGGCGAGATGCTTAGCCCCAGGAGTTGTGAATGTGCATACCCTTACCAGGGAATTATGTATTTCAGGGCAATCCATTTCTCGGACTTGTCCAACGCCACCGCATTTCAAGCTCTAGAACAAAAGCTTGGGGCAGTGCTAGGTTTGGTACCTGGTTCAGTGTTTGTCCAGAACCCGTTCTTTGATGAAAACGACTATGTGCAACTCCGCGTAGCTCTTTTCCCATCAGCTGGGATGTATTTTGACAGGACACAAGTCTACACGTTTGGTTTCGAGCTGGCTAACCAAACATTCAAGCCGCCTCCCGAATTTGGACCATATTACTTCGCGGCCTTCCAATATCCCTTCCCAGGTATCCCACCCGCCTGTGCCCTTCACTTGGTAACACGTGCTTTTCTCTTTGGATTTATCGTGAATTATGTGGTTTGCTCGTATCAGACCAACTTGTGTCCAATATATGTATGTTTTCCTGCCATGCCAGATGAAAATGGTGGCAGATCTCTTCCTATTACTGTCGTCATTGGCATAGCAGTTGGCTGCTCAGTTTTGGTTCTCGCGCTTCTAGCTCTTGGTGTATATGCCATCCGACAAAAGAGACGGGCGACAAAGGCTATGGCTGGAAGCAGGCCTTTTGGTAATGTTCTGTTCAAATCTTTGGACACCCGCATCCCAAGTCGTGGAGGTGTTGCGGTGTGTTAAATTCATTGAAAAAAAAAAAAGGATTTCCCTCGTGTCGTAGAGTGGCTTTCACAGTTCTCGGCCTTGACTGCATCTCTTTTTGCATACGATTGACAGCGTCTTGGGGAGCGACCAGTGGTAAAGACAGTGGGGATGCACCGCAGTTGAAAGGAGCTCGGTGGTTTTCTTATGATGAAGTCAAGAAATGCACAGACAATTTCTCAGCAAGAAACGAGATAGGATCCGGAGGCTATGGCAAGGTAAAGGACATCATTTTCCCTTTTTATATTTCGTTTTGGAAGCCCATAAGGGAATATGACATCCAGACACTTTTCTTCAGGTCTATAGGGGGATCTTACCAACTGGTCAGATGGTAGCGATCAAGAGGGCTATGCAAGGCTCCATGCAAGGTGGGGTGGAGTTCAAGACAGAAATTGAGCTACTGTCCAGAGTACATCACAAAAATCTTGTTGGACTTGTCGGCTTTTGCTTCGACCGTGGTGAACAGATGCTAGTCTATGAATTTGTTCCAAACGGATCACTTAAAGATAGCTTGTCCGGTATGTAGACTAGAATCATAGATTTTACTTACGTTTGTGCTTCATTTTTCCTCCAAATTGCTCTTAAACCTTTTGCCTATGGGGTGGGCCTTTCCCGAACATTTGATGAATACCCCTGTTCAACAGGCAAGAGTGGCATTCATCTTGACTGGAAGAGGAGACTTCGTGTTTCATTGGGTTCTGCTAGAGGATTGGCTTATCTTCATGAACTTGCCAATCCTCCGATAATCCACAGAGATGTTAAATCTACAAATATTCTTCTGGATGAAAGTTTAGTAGCCAAAGTTGCAGATTTCGGCCTCTCCAAACTTGTAGCTGATGCTGCAAAGGGACATGTTTCGACTCAAGTTAAAGGGACTCTGGTGAGGCAGCTTAATTTGCTAGCTAGAACTCAAGTTAACGGTTGTTGGGCTGCTTGGTGCAGGCTACTACCATGTACAGATTACACGTAACTTTTCCTTTTTCTATTGTGTTAAATTGCAGGGTTACTTAGATCCGGAGTACTACATGACCCAGCAGCTGACAGAAAAGAGTGATGTTTATAGCTTTGGTGTGGTTATGCTTGAACTGATAACAGCTAAAGCACCAATTGAAAGGGGCAAGTACATCGTCAGGGAGGTGAGGTTGGCAATCGACAAGAGAAAAGAAGCATGCGGCCTGGGGGAGTTGCTGGATCCGGTCATCAGGACCGCTCACGGGGTCGCCCTTGCAGGCTTCGAGAAGTTCGTGGACTTGGCGATGCGTTGTGTAGAGGAATCTGCATCAGATCGTCCCACCATGGGGGAAATCGTCAAGGAGATTGAAACAATATTGCAGAACGAAGGAGTGAACACCAACCCCGCGTCGGCATCCTCATCTGCTAATGATTTTGGAACATGCAAGGCCGCTCCGCCTCGCCATCCCTACAATGATCCCATGCCTGCAGGCAAGGAGCACCAACAGTGCAGTGATGAGTTTAGTTATAGCAGTGGCTACACAGTCTCAACCAACATTGAACCCAAATAGCATGCACCCCTGCATGTACGGTACATGCTCCAACAAATTATGACGCATTACTTCTCTGTAACATACATACTGAACTCTTGTCCCAAAATTGTGGTTTTAAGCTGAAGAACTCCGGTAGCTTTTCTATGTGTGAAGTGTATTTTTTGTTACTCCAAGTGTGTCTTGCCTGCAGTGCCGTCTATGCTACAAATGTCCTGCGTCTCTTTCGTCATCTGCACTGGAGTGGTGATCTAAATATGTTAAGATGGATCACACGAAGGGGAAAGAACAGACTGTGTATTTCACATTTGTATGAGGTATAGCAAGGAGAAAGATAGACTTTATGTTTGCCAATATCCTCTCCGTCTTGATAATAGAGTATACAACAAAACCATCACGACAAATGCTTTCTTAAATGGAATGATCTCCATGCGATACGCTTAACTTTTTTCCAGTATCTAGAAGACATGCATGGATAACATTCAACACTCCTCCTTTAAGTTGGAACTCCGCTCAACGCTCCCCCTTAAGTTGGAGTGCCAACTTGTGCCTTAGTTTGAAAAACGATTCCCTTCCTAGATCCTTGGTAATTATATCTGTCACTTGTTCCTTCATGTCCATGCATCTGTTGTATATTTCTTGATTTTGGACCTTAAACCACATGATACTCAATTTCTATATATTTGACTGTCATAATATAATTTATGAGCAGCAATTCCTATATCAGTAAGAAGATATACATCACTTTACAAGTAGTCAACGACATTGCCTAAAGTCGGCCTCCACTGATGATTTAGTACTTTGCTTCTTAACCTTCCATATTGGACTGTTTCGAATGAAAATGCAGAAATGTGAAGCACATCTTTTCCCCGTGGGACAGGAAACCCAATTTCAATCACAAAAGCCCTAAAGTAGACCCAAAAGCTTAATCAGGTAAAATTTCAGTGATTTTCGCCTGAAGTATTGCTTTTAAAATGATAATTGTGATAATGCATGTTCTCTACGTATTGCTTTTCTTGATGTGGAACAAAATGGTTTCTAGAACTGGTGAACTAATTGGCCAGCAATTAAATTTGAAAAAACTTGCAGCCGGGTGTCAACTGTTACAACGTCTGTCTAGACTTTCTTGCCTGCTGATCAGGCTGCCACCATTCTGCGCAGGATGTGAAGTCATCCGTAATTTTGTTGACAATGAAGAGGGATATATGTCGGGGACACAAGGGAGAGATATTACGAATGCCTGCACTTTTTACTATGCAGATTTTAGTAGAGGACTTCTATCACTGTTTTGGACATCTTCGTAAAGTCTAAAGGAGGAACAGCCCTATAGAGCAGGTAGTTGTCAACAACTTCATATCGATCTTTGAGTTTATAAATATTTTAACAACTGATTCTTGAGGGATTGGTATTATGATCGGTGGTCAATGAAGATGGCTTAGAACCTTTGTTTCGCTTCTTCCTTTTACGAATTTCTTGTTTCTTAGAGATTTCATTCTCTTGAACTACGGAAAAGGATAAGGATGAAGTTATACGATCACTAGATCCACTACCTGTAATCCAAGTATCATAGTCAGGTCTGGACATATAAGCTAAATGCCCTCGAGGATTTTTTTTTTTTTTTTTTAATGAGCAGAACTTACCGTGGCAAACTCAATTTTATTTCCGCACAAAATGATGATAGAAACGAGCAAAGATAAGAAACTATCTTTGCTCATCCTTCTACATTGCTGCCCTACTTGCGGAATTCTGGAAGAGAGCTATATATACAATATGAGAAACTTCTACAGATGCTCTTCCCAATCCTATTACATTAGAAATTCTGGAGGAGTAATCCTGTTAAACCATTAATTACAACATTAACTTCAATTTACTCTTCTTAAAAGGTAACCCTGTTGCAGCAGAAAGCTCTAGAAGATCTTGCTCATTCTAGAAGAAAGTCATTTAGAGAAAATTGATAGTTCTCAATTTAACAAAAAGGTGTTTGACATGTAAAGATGACGCATTACAGTAACTCTTCTGACGATGGAAAATTAATGATATCCCTTTGATGCGGTTAAAGCCGATAGAAGGATGCACTAAGGGCGGATGACTCCTATCCAAATGTATTTATTCGTGGTTCCATGCGGCCAAAATACTAGCTCAACGTGTGAAACTTATTCAAGTAAGCTATTGAGAGCAAATTCCAAAAAAAATAGTCCGATGGATGCAATCATAGAGTGGAGGTCAATAGCCCATTCATCCAAAAGGTTAAATGGGACCAACCCAATAGCTAGCCGGTCTAATTAAAATGCACTGAAAGTTCGCTTTAATTTGTTTTTAATGAGGGGAACGATAAAGATGAAGAATGGGTCAAAATGGTGTGGGCGCGCTTGTCACAAATTTTCAGCCTGTGGGACAACGCTATTGAACGAATAGGCCCTGGGCGTCTGTCAAGGACCCTACGACCATCTCCTGTCCCATGCTACAGTAAATTGAAGAGAGGGAGAGGGAGGGTAATTACTCATAAGATCGTATTAGCTTTCACGTGCATATTGCCTGCACAGAGGTGTGCATTCAACAAATATGCACTAAAGGAGGACTAGGGCATTTTTTGAAATTTTTTATAAATAAAGTAGACATTTTAGACTGTTTCACTTTTTTACAAACATTTTTTGCCCTTTTAAAAAGTTCCTTTTTATTATTTTAATTGGTGTATTTTAGTCATTCTTGCCCCTGTGCACAATTTTTTGTGCACGCTCATCTGCACCTAACCAGCTTCCATACAAATGCTGTCACTATTGGATGTGAACGTCACTGAAGCAAGAGAAAGGGGCACTCTAAAAATGGTGAAGGTGGTTGCAGGCAATCAGATCTCCAACCTTGCTGGCCATTGAGTAGGCCAAGAATCGAGCTGGAATCAGCCTTACACTCAAAACTCGAGTTGGGCTTGACCTAATTAAAATGATATATATATATATATATATAATATATATTTTAATAATAATATACATATATATTATTAAAATAAAAATAATATTAAAAATATATCAAACCGAATCAAACCCTCATCGAACTCAAACCCAGCCCGCCCAGTGCTTAGCCCTTCGAGCTACGAGGGGATATATGCTTGTGTTTGAGGATTGAAAGTTAACAAATGCACAGCGGGTCCTACCCTTCTAGATTGTTCCAACTTAAATGTGGTCAGAGTTGACCCCGTCTTGGTTTGAAGTTTCGACTTAAATAGGATTCTCGTGCCCAACCGTCTATAAGATATTTCTCTTTTCTGTTTAACAGGTATTTTCGTCAATATTCTAACACACAATTCTTGGATCTGATCATTTCTCCTACCACACTTTCGGCAGTTCAGAGAGCAATAGCCGATTCCTCTGCTCTGATTATTTAACTCCGGACCTGAAGTTGTTAAAGCCGACGTGATGGGAATTCCTTTAGCGGTCCACTGCAAAACCAATCTTAGCAACCTTACACTTACATACGAATGAATTGTAAGTTGTGCGTACTCTAAACTGATGGAGTCCCACAGAACTTGCAGTGATCAATTCGCATAGGTTTTCAACCCTTGGACATTATTGTTGGTGCGGCCATTGGCCTAACGGTTAGCTGCTCTGATTTGGTTCTCGCGATTCTACCTCTTGGCGTACATGCCATCCAACAAAAGAGTGGCGCCGACACAAGGCTACGATGCAAAGCAGCCATTTTAGGAATCTTTCTCTTCAAAATGCTGTCCACTCACATCCCAAGTGATCCATTTTCTTCCCTATGAGTTTCCCGCTGGCCAAGTTGCCAGATTGTAGCGATCAAGAGGGCTACGCAGGGTTCCATGCAAGGTGGTGTAGAGTTCAAGACAGAAATTCAGCCGCTGTCCAGAGTTCATCACAAAAACCTTGTTGCACCTGTCGGTTTCTGTGTTGACCGCCATTAACAGATGCTAGTGTATGAATTTGTTTCAAACGGATCACTCGCAAGAAGCATCAGTAGCCACAGTACCCACCAACATTATTGAACTTGTGCCCCCGCAACTTAACTACGTGTGTCACCAACATTAACATGCTGCCGTTTGTCGACTCTCCTGTTGTGCGATTGGTTTCACCGGAAATTTGCGGCTTTGAGCTGAAGATCCAACTAATTGTTTGCGATTGGTCTCTCTCTTTCTCACTTTTTCAGCACAATCATTTCTATCCACTTCATTGAACAATTTTTGGCTGAAAAAGAGACATAAAAATCTAAACCCATTTTGAGACTGGTTTTACACGCTTTCCGATATATTGGTAAAAGCTTAGCACTCGCGCTTTCTCACTGGTGCGAGCGCTTAGAACTCGCCTAATAAAGCTCCAAATCTCTCCCTCTCTTGCTATATGACATCACCTAAGCACTAATGGTTCTTGACCCACTATCGGCCAAACCACATGGGCACTGGGTCCGATGTGAGTGGGGTCGCTCAGCCACGCTTCATAATTGGAAAAACGGGCTCCATGGAAATACATGCCACTCAACCAAAGAAGGATAGTTGACCAAAATGAGCACTAAATACTTTTCCAAAGATTCCCTCCAAATCATTGGTATGACTATCGAAATTGTGAGCATCAGCACATAGGTTCCAGATCCAAGTGGTAGTATCAGGGCTCTTAGCTATTGTCCTTGAGAAATGGCCGGGTCTGGCCCATTCATCGAATGAAGTTTTTATGGGATCCCTATCCACCAAAATCTTCACTTTTGGTTCTGGAGAACGAATTATCATTGAGTCCTCCTCTTTTCGGACAACACATATGAAGAGACCCGCCAACAAACAGTAATGTAACTAAGTAATTAGTGAACCTCTGAGAAATATATATTTATGATTAGTTCATTTCTACCCCCCACAATTTTCCTTAGTTATTCACTAGAGCAATTATGAGCAATTATAATATGGAAATCTATCCGGGGCAAGTGTTCGGATCTATTATAACATATCTATGAGGTGCTCAATGGACCATTTTTTTGTAAATCTCTTCCCGATGCGAGCCAAAAACGACTTTTTGGCCCAACCTAGTCTACTCATATTTTGATGTATGAGTGCCTAGATGTGTCTACTTGTATGTTACATTACATGCAACCTATGTCACCTGGGTGCTTCCAATTTGGACCCGCACCCGCGTCGGGTGCGTTTCGGGTGCTGGTGCGCTTCGGGTGCGCTCCAGGTGCGCACCCAATCAGCACCCGATGAGGAGCTCGCACCCAAACCGCACTCGAGGGAGGAAGGGAGGTGAGGACGGGAGAAAAGGGGAGGAAACGGATGGGAGAGGGAGGAAGAGAGGTGAGGACGGGAGGAAAGGGGGAAACGGATGGGTGAGGGAGGAAGGGAGGTGAGGACCGGAGGAAAGGGGGGAAATGGGAGGTGAGGACGGAAGTACCGGGGAGATCACCAAGGAAGGCATCATCTTAAATCCATTGCAATGGGAGGCTTAATTATAATCCAATTTGAAAAGATTAGATTAAATTCATCGTTTTCTTATTAATATTTCTGTTCTTAGCTATTTTATTAATCTTTTATATTATTATATTTTAAAAATAATAAAATATTCTCACCGCACCGCCGCACCTAAATTTTTTAAGATGTGCTGCACCGACACCCGCACCGGCACCCGCACCACGCACTCAGGTGACGTAGCATGCAACTTATTACACCATTACAAATCACAAGATCTCTCATTAGTCATTACTAATGACTAACATAAGAAATATCCTGACATCGATTTTAGATGTCTTTTTTATTAGTTAGCAATCGCTAAGATAAAGGAAGAGATTTTGTGCCATATGCATAGATTGTCTACCCCTATAAGGTACCAAATGAAATAAAAAGAACGATCTTAAAAGGGATATAATGAAATTCCTCTATCGATTCCCTTGGGGCAACAATCTATTTGATGGATCCAATAAACAATTTAAGCAAATTCAATTCAAAAAGAAAGTGTTCTTATTTGAACCACCCTGTGATCTTCAACCAATTCTGTGCTTCAATATAATTACCTGGAGTAAGCGCTATGGCTTGTTCCCAATACTCAAGAGCTTGATCGAATCAAGCCTCCGCAATTTCTGAATCTCCCTATCGAATGGCCTTTTCTCCCCGCTCGGAATAGGTAGGTCAATTCCTTCCCTTAGATCGTACTTGAGAGTTTTCTGCCTCATACGGCTCAGCAGTCAATTCTTTTTTGGCGTTACTTTTTTTGTTAATCTATCGTATTTAGCTGAATGAGATTTATCAGAGATCTATCCCTTCTTGGATTAGCCAAATCAAATAACTTCAAGAGGTTAAGTTAATAATTACATGAGTTTCAAACTCAAATTTGGATCAATAATCAGTCTTATTTCTTCTCCCACTCTCAGAAGAATGAAGCATAGATATCTCCCTCTATCATTAGAGTTTTCTGAAAGTTAACTATCTCCGCTTCATCTAAAAATTCATATAGAATCTTTGAAAAGACTTTCTTCGATATGAAAAAAAGACTTACTCTTCTTGGGATCTGATACTACACCGCTGCACAATATCTTAGTGGATCAACCTTATTCCTAACTTTTATGTCATATTATGACATACATAAGTAAGCAGGTCTTGTTGTATCGGCCAAAAACATCAATAATTGATCTTTACGGTGCTTTTTTTTATCAATTAGATCTTTTATCCATATAATCTAGTATATGGGCTATACTGAGTTCTTCATATATCGGCTTATATGAAGTCTGTTTTTTTGCTACAGCTTCTAAAAATTGTTCGCCTTTGGACAATGGATATGTATAAAGCCTTTTTTTATAGTAGAGATAGTCGCACGTAATGGATTTACATGAATGAAGAAAAGGGGAAAAAAAGTGAAGACTTTGATCTAGCTACCTTGTGGCGCCACAAGGTCTGTTGCTATTTCATAACAGAAGGATCCAGTGCTTTGGCCATTTCAACCTGTGGCAATCTGACAGGTGTACATATATCATAGATCAAAGTGTACACATTTGACAATCCCTATGTAATAAAAATTATATGTTGTAACCATAAAAAAATCTCGTTATGCTAGATTTGTGCATTATATATACTGTAATTAAAGAACATTCAGCTTATTTGCAAATTATGATGATGGATTTCATTCAAATATATATATATATATATATATATATATATATATATTGAGAGAATGTAACATTTTGATCAACATAATAAACCCCAGATTAGACTTCGTATGTTGACCTCGTAAGCAGACAACGGACGTATGTTGACTTCGTAAGAAAAATATGTTTTCTTTTCTTTTTCTTATTTGAACATTTTACGTTTGCTTTCTCTATGTATACTGATCAGACTAAGGAAAAAACAGAGCGGACAATGTTTGCAGGAAATATATATAGCCAAATATCGTTTATTCTTTTCGCATATTTGCACAAACGCTCCAAATTATATCATAACCACATGGGAGACGTACATCTTGTCATTGATTAACATATAATCCACTAAACTTAAGGAGAAACTTTCTTCATCGTGAAGGACAACTTATTGATCACTATTTTATATTGAAGCAAATATCTAAGAAAGCTGAAGCTGGTACCTGAGCTATAGCAGAAGTAGAATGCTTTTGACTAATTATTTGGCCATTTTAATCATGTATGGGTGATCATATGTTATTATATATGGAGGTTCCCATATTCATCTAGATTTCTTTCAATGACATCGAAAGAGAAAAAGAGAAAAGCTCCTTGGAGTCGTTGGATCAGGCCTCTCAACGACTTATAGAAACTCTAGGGGTTTGACTCTTGTTTATGGCTTGTCGCTTTGACATTTAACAAAGTGCCTTCTGATGTAGCTGCTAAGGAATAGGGCAACTAACTTACTTCACATCACATAGCTTTTCGTTTCCTTGACAGCTGGCAGTTCTCCAAAAGTATGAAAAGCTGGAAGACTTTGTATCATCCTTTTCGATGTGGTTGGAGCCCGGACCCAAAAGTTGGGCGTCGAGTTGCCCCAATAACCTATCGGGCCAGTTCGGGTAGCTTGACTGACTCAGCTCGACTTCGCTTATAATTAATATTTGATATTATTTTATTGTTTCTATATATTTTTTATTATGATTAAAAAATATAATTTTAACGCTGATTGAGCTGAACCCAGAACCCAAGCTCGAGTTTCAGATAATCGGACAAGGCCAAGACCCACACTTATGAGCTGCAGCCTGGCCCTATGCGGACTCCTTATTGGGGGTCGGGTCAAGCCTGGCCAGCCTGCCCGATGCCCAGTTACCGCAGTTAAAATTAGAAACACTTATTTTATGTTCTGCTAGCCTTTTCCCGCACCATCTGTATATTTACAGGCAGAATGGGCAGTTGTAAAACCTCGAATGGATTACATGTAGGCATATGGAGGATATTACCTTTATACATGGATTTGGAGACGATTAGATTAAGATGATGATATTGATGAACAAAGTAAAAAAAAGGTAGTGCGAAACAATTTTTGGTTTTGAAGTTGTTCTTCCATTAATCACCTCCCGAATCAGCAGGGCCGTTGCATTTCAATTCGAGAATGAACGGGGAGGTGGAAGCGTCTGCGTAGGCGTTGCCCAAACGCACGGCTGGCAGAGCTAAATTGGAGGAGGGGAAGTTGGGGAATGCTTGAATAGGCCCCTCTTGGCTCACCTTCATCGTCGGAGACAGATGGATGAATGGCGTGAGGTGGAGGTAGGAGAAAGAGAAGCTATAAATTGGAGGGGGGAGGAAGGATGAAGATCGCACTCCCGGTTGGCCTCTTTTCAGAGTCTGTGCGTTCAAAGCTCTAAAGTGCTAGCCGGGAAGGCGATCCCCATGGCCTCCTTCCGCTAATTAAATCCCTACCGTCTGCAACAGGTGAGTTGGCCATGCACTGCTTCATTCAAATGGTTGGTTCAACCTTCTTGGTTTGTCTACTCGACCATTAATTTCACATCTGAAGTTTATCTCATCATACTCTATATTCTCTCTGCAGTGTCTATATATTACCACTTTCTAGACTGCGATTGCTAGTCATTAATATTTTCATAACGCTTCTTTCGACGACCTTTTGGGTCATTATCTCATATGAAACCGAGGTGTTCCCATTGATTGAGTAGTAAGCGTGTGTCTGTGCACAACAGGTCAATCTTCTCCTTTCCGTCCTCATATAGTTCGCCGGTCGGTCTCAATCAAGCAAACAGGAGGGAGCGAAAAAAAAAAAAAAAACAAACAAGAGCAAGAGAGGAGATGGCGTCGTCGTCGTTGCTGGTCGCAGTGTTGGTGCTGCTGTTGGGTGCAGCAGTCCAAGCCGAGAACCCCTACCGCTACTTCACGTGGAACATAACGTATGGCACCCGCTCCCCTCTGGGCGTGCCTCAGCAGGTCATCCTCATCAATGGGGAGTTCCCGGGACCCAACATCAACTCCACCACCAACGACAACATCGTCGTCAACGTGTTCAACGAGCTGGACGAGCCCTTCCTGCTCACCTGGAGCGGCATTCAGCAGAGGAAGAACTCCTGGATGGACGGCATGCCCGGCACCAACTGCCCCATCCCCCCCGGCGGCAACTTTACCTATCACTTCCAAGTCAAGGACCAGATCGGCAGCTACTTCTACTTCCCTTCCACCGCCATGCACAAGGCTGCCGGAGCCTTCGGCGGCCTCCGCGTCAACAGTCGCCTCTACATCCCCGTTCCCTTTGATGACCCCGCCGACGATTTCACCGTGCTGATCGGGGATTGGTACACCAGGAGCCATGGGGTGGGTAACTCACTGCTATTATTGGATGGATAAACCGACTCGCTCTTCAATGCTTCTGTGTTAATTTTGCCTAAACTATTCCTTTTCTTGAACTATACCGAACAAAACCAGGCAATTAGGAAGATCTTGGATAGCGGAAGGTCTCTCGCCAAACCCGACGGGGTCCTCATGAACGGGAAATCCGGAAAGAGCGAGAACGAGAGCGCAGTGTTCGAAGTGGAGGCTGGGAAAACCTATCGCTACAGGATCTGCAACGTGGGGATAAAGACTTCCCTCAACTTCAGGGTGCAGGGCCACCAGATGAAGCTGGTGGAGGTCGAAGGTTCGCACACGGTGCAGAACATCTACGATTCCCTGGACATCCATCTGGGCCAGTGCTACTCGGTGCTCATTACCGCCGACCAAGCCCCCGGCGATTACCACATCGTCGCGTCCACCAGGTTCACCAAGTACCAGCTGAGCGCCACCGGGTTGATCCGCTACTCTAACTCCAGCAAGCCAGCCACCCAGGTGCTGCCCCCACCACCCGCCGGCGTCTCCTGGTCCGTCAACCAATTCCGCTCCTTCAGGTGGAACTTGACGGCCAGCGCTGCCAGGCCGAACCCTCAGGGCTCTTACCACTACGGCCAGATAAACATTACCCGCACCATCAAGATCGTCAACTCGAAGGGAAAGGACGCCCAGGGGAAGCTGAGGTACGCAATCAACGGCGTCTCCCACGTCCAGGCGACCACTCCGCTGAAGCTGGCCGAGTACTTCGGAGTTGCCGAGAAAGTGTACGACGACAGCATCATCGTGGACGACCCCAGCGCCAACTCCAACTCCTCCTCTGCGTTGAGGGTAGAGACCGCTGTGCTGAACGGAATCTTCCGCGACTTTGTGGAGATCGTATTCGAGAATCACGAGAAGAGCCTTCAGTCTTGGCATCTGGATGGCTACTCCTTCTTCGCCGTAGGGTAAGTGGAGACGCTCTTTCTTCTTCTAATGAACAAGCCAAAGCTAAGCTAAGCTAAACTAAGCACCGCCGGCTGAATTTGCAGGATGGAGCGCGGCAAGTGGAGTCCCGCCAGCCGCAGCGTGTACAACAACCTTGACGCCGTGAGCCGACACACGGTTCAGGTGTATCCCAAGTCGTGGACGGCCATCCTGCTGACGCTGGACAACGCGGGCGCGTGGAACCTGAGGAGCGAGATGTGGGATCGCCAGTACCTGGGCCAGCAGCTATACGTCAGCGTCGTCTCCCCAGCTCGGTCCCTCCGAGATGAATACAACATGCCGGATGGCCAACCTCTCTGTGGCATCGTCGACGGCCTCCCCCTCCCCCCTCCTTACAGTTAATTCCAGACTCGACCGACCACTGGAAGGATCGATCGATGACTCTCCTTGGAACTGTTCCACTCAGTCTGAGAGCAGCAAAGAAGATGCCGTCTCTCTGGAGCTCAATCATTGTATGCATGTAACGAGGCAGGCTCGATTAAACATGATGGATTGGATTGGATTGGATTGGCTTGAAGTTTTTTTTTTAATTAAATAATATCGCATTCACATAAACGTTTGTTCGTTTTGTGCCCCAAAGAGAGGGAGAGAGCGAGAGATCGATTTAGCTATTGGTAATCATCAGAATGTGATCATGCATACGTCTCTCGTCACTGGCAAATTAAGACCCAAATGGTTGTGACGGTTATTCACGTTAGCAAGACTAAATAGCAGAAGACATAATTCACGGTATTATAAAATGGTAACGACAATGCTGAGCAAGTTAGCTCTCTGCATTACTGCATGATTGTATGTGAGTTGGCGTGGCTTATAAAACATATTTTCTCAAAAAAAAATCAACACCAATAATTATAATCTCGTTTGAATGTGCCAAATTTACGGACTGAAATAAAATATAAAAAAATAAATGATCAGTTTTCAAAATTAAGAATGTTTTTCTCATACCAGTAGCTGTATACACACATGTAGGTAGGCAGAATGAACAGACAGTAGATAGAGAGAGAGAAAGAGAGGGAGAGAGAGGTGCTATTCAAATCATTCGATCAAGTTGTTAAATATTCTAAGTGTCTTTGTTTATTTAATTTTATTTCATTTTTTTAGTTAATTACGTAAATATTCCTTATTTAATTTTCTCGTTTCCTGCTTTCATTCGAAATGAGAAAATTAATTTCAATCACATTCGTGCTAAGCGAGTGGATTGTGAAACCCTTTTGTAAAATGTCAAATATTTATTTCAAGTTTTGTATAGGAAAATGCCCATTCATTTGCATGAAATCTTGTTGGCTTTTACCCAAAAGCTCCAATTGTTATGTAAGCTAAACCTTCTGATAGACAGTCATAAATCTTAAGAAGCAGATATTTTAATTCGTCAGCAAAAATGCGTTATAATATGATTTCTGTTTTCTTTCCACGCTATAGAAGAAGTAAACAAGGACCAACATATACATCTATTGAAAGGTCAATTTGGCATTGAGGGAGGATATAGCAATCTCAATAAGCATTTGCCAATTATAGAAAACTAATGAATTTTGCATCTTATTGACTTGGCCTAACTGCTAGGCTTATCCTAAACATTTTGATACACACACACAGTGATTGGTAGAAACGAGACCAATAGGTCACAGACAAAAACCAGACCTTGTGAATATCATATTTAAAAGTTTTTTTAAATCTAACCTTATGAATATGATCTTAAGGATAGGTTGATGCAAAATGTATATTAAGTTGATCATTTTGAGTTTTAATAGTGTTTTTACAATAAGCAAAAACAAATGGCTCTCATAGCATCAACATTTTGATAATATAAAAATCAACATTTTTTTCATAAAAAAAACTTGATTCAAAGCATGTTTTATATCAAAATAGTTTTTGTAAATATATCAGGATGTCTATATTTTATTTAAAATAGTTTTTTATCAAAAAATTAAAGGGTCTGTTTTTTATCCATGGCCTAAGTGTCTGGTATATACTAATTTCTCTCTCTCTCTCTCTCTCTCTCTCTCTCTCTCTCTATATATATATATATATATATATATATATATATATATATATATTACTTTTGAAAAATCACGAAAGTATGCTCGTGTTTGAATATTAAACAGCCAACTGTAACAAGTGGTTAAATGAAAATTTTACAAAATTAGACATGCTACCATTCATGCACTGAATGTAATGAGCTGCCTAACCGTGTTTAGATCTGTATAAACACACTTGGATTGCAATAGTATCAGATTCAAAACCAATTTCAAATAAAAGAAGTTTTTTGGCTTACTTGCGGGTATGCGTCTCTGACAGGCTACATATGCATTAAACTTGTTAACAATAGGGATGTCAACGGATAGGATTCGGATCGGATATCTGATCCGAATTGCTTGTAAAAAATGGGATATGGTTAGCAATTTGACATCCGATTGAGAAATCGGATTGGATTCGGATTTAAGAATTAACATCCGATCGGATACGAATTCGGTTTTAAGTAAATATCCGATCGGATTTTGAACCATCTTATTCGTTCGGATACGGATTCGGATTCGGTTTTAAGTAAATATCTAACCATCTTAACAAATATATCCGATTCTTGAGTTGATATCCGAATCCGAATTACTGCTTGATATCCGATTCTGAACCGTGAGTTGATATCCGAATCCGAAACGCAAGTGTTCACATCCAAATCCGATCCGATGATATCCGAATCCGAACTTGAGAACACATCCAAATCCGATCCGATGATATCCGAATCCGAACTTGAGAAAGCTTCCCCAAGTTTTGAAGTTGTGACCTATGAATGGTTAGGCAAAAGATCTAACCAAACACACCACCTTAAGATTATGACTAAGAAAGAATATAAACTGTATATGAATGTATAGTATAATTAAGAGCTGATGGATTTTATGAAATTGTATATAATAATAGTCATATAATTACTATGCATAACATTGAACTTAAAATATTTAAAACTATATCGTATAAAACCAATTAATAAATCATTAATATTATATTTAATTAAACGTTTCTGTGTAAACAAAAAAACTATTATAGTTAAGGCATCAACTAAACAGAATATCTTAAATAATGTATGTATTTAATTAAAAATAATAATAAAAAACTTCTATAAAGAAATTTCAATAAAATTAGTATTTTTAAAAATATGAAAATTTATCGCAAGTAGATATATTTAATATGAAAAAACTCTTGAACTCATAAAAAAGTTTTCATTTATAAAATTAAAAATTATTGATTGAATCAATCAAGACAATCATTTTTTATAATCATGTAGTATGTCCAAAAGTCTTAGGTATTTGATATATAACACAAAATTTACAAATTTGTAAACAAAAGCCTTTAACTATTAGGAAAACAACAAATTATTCGATTTAATAAACTATCTTACATATCATTGGAACAATTATATAATTTCATATAAAAAATAATTATTGTAATAAAGGTAAGAGGATTAATAAATTATTTGATATATTATTAAAAACTCTTTTTATGGGTGTAACACAAATTATTTCAAATAACTCAATAAAATGAGAAAAATCATTAAATAATGTCTTTTAATTCACAATAAGTGATCAATATGAAATAATAGTTTACTCAATTAAAATATGTTATTTTATTAGTTAAAAATAAACCAATTAATGTTCAATATTCAGAATTTTTATAACGAAAGTATGAAAGCTTCTTCACCGTGTATTTTAGCAGGAAACCTTAAATAATATATTTATTTAATAAAAAATAATAAAAAAAACATCATATTTTTTCCACAAGTTTTTCATATGATTTGTATATGTTTCTCATAAGTTATTCATATGACATTTCATACTTTTTCATATTAATTGCGTATATAGTACATTGATTTGATTATTTTTAAATAATAACATATTTTGATGGAGTAAACTATATTTTAATGATAATTACTTATTGAAAATTGTTAAATCAAGTGACCTATATTGTTTCTCATTGAAAAAAGACATTATTTAATGGTTTTTTTTAAGTTCATTGAGTTAATTAAAAGACTCTTGCTTTATATATGTAAAAAGAGTGTTTTAATGATGTCAAACTTTCATTCTTCCACATCCTCACTAACTTTTTGGGTTAGTCCTCTTAGTTTTATTGCAATAAGTGTTTTTTTTTATAAATTTGTATTATTTAATCAAATTATATAATTTATTAAATCAAACAATTTATTGTTTTCCTACTAGTTAAATGTTTTTGTAAATTTGTAAATTATGTGTTATACAAAATAGCTAAGACTTTTGGACATATTATATGATTATACAAAATAATTTACTTGATTAATGAAATAAATAATTGATAATTTGATAAATAAAACTTTTTTATGAGTTCAACATCTGTTTCATATTAAATATATTTATTTGCAATTAATTTTCATATTTTTAAAAATACTCATTTTATTGAAATTTCTTTATATTAGTTTTTTCATTTATTTTTAATTAAATAAATACATTATTTAAGATATCCTCTTTAGTTGACGCCTTAACTATAATAGTTTGCTTGTTTACACAAAAATGTTTAAATTCATGAATTATTAATTAAGTAGTTTTATGTGACTTTAAGATAAATAGGGTATATGATAAGTATTTGACTATTATTATATGCAACTTTATGCAAGCCATTGCCTCTTAATTTATGTTATGCCCTCATATACAATTTTTATTTTTTTTATATAGTAACTTTAAGTTGAGTCGGTTAAACCTTTTGCCCAACTATTCATAGGTCACAAGTTCAAAACTTGAAGCCACCAATCTTAGATTCGGATTCGGATATAACTTAAAATTTGGATTCGGATATATCTTAAAATTCGGATTCGAATCAGATTCAGGTATAACTTATAAAATTCGGATCAGATTCGGATATATTAAATTTCGGATTCGAATGTGGATTTTGAAATCGGATTCGGATATGGTATAAATTTATTCTCATCCGAATTCGAATCTTAATCCGAATCCGATTATATGAATATCCGAAAAGTCGGATATGGTAAAAGGTTTATCCGATCCGTTGACATCCCTAGTTAACAAACGCATGTTTATATCTCACGTTTCAAATACAGCACTCGTTCTCATCGGATTCTTGCTAGTGATGTGCCTAGGTGGATTCTGACTTAGAAATGACATTCATCTCAACCTCATAGCCTTCAAAGAAACTCCCCCATCCAACTAGGTAATCCGCTCCAACCCTTGAGTGAAGAGCTTGAACCAGTAGTCGAACCATCCAATCCTATGTTGTCACCTCCTAATGACCAACCTCAAGGAGTATTACACGATGAACTTACTTCTCACGCTCGCCCAAATTTATCTTCCGTCCACATAAAGAACCCTGAACCTATCGTATCTCAATTCGTCACCACTACCCGACCTAGGACGACACATCCCATGGCAGTCTTTTCTATATAGACCCCAAATGATTTTTTTTTTTTTTTTTGAAAAACGAAAAAGAAAAAGAAAAGACCGCTTTCGAATCATTCTTAAACTACTTCATATTACTATTTTTCAACTACAATGCTTAATTAACAATTTTTTTTATTTATTGTTTTCCCGTGCACCCAAAACAAAGCAATTTTAAGGCTCTCCTTGCGGTAGCCATAGCACACGTCAACCGCATAGTTTTCATTTCTAACAATTGTGTGACCCTTTATGCTCTTCTCCGTTTCCCAAGTCGATCGAATTGATTGTTTCCTGTCTAGGTTTGGCTTTTTTCCTTTTATAATTTCATCTCAAGAGACTTTCAAGGTCATGAGATGAGTGGGCAATGACACACTTTCAAGGTCATGAGATGGGTGGGCAATGTCATTGCTGATACTAGTGGTCTCCAAGCCAGAAAATTTGATCAAAGGGGTGCTTACCTTAGTGGGTTGAGTGCTGCCAATGACATGAGTTTGGTATGGGCACCATATCTGGCTGGACCCAGATCAATCTCCTTCTTAATAAAAAATTTCAAGGACTGGTGTTGACTGGCATGAGCAATGGCCCACAACAGCCCACATGTAGCTCTGCTACTGGCTGATATGTGCTGGCAGTGTTCTGCTGGCTCCTCTGCTGTATGGGTAATGTAGCACTTGTGCAAAGAATGAGGCTCCCTTGCTACTCAGCCCATTCCCATGCAAACAGACATGGCAGACTACACCAAAGAGAGAGAGAGAGGGGGGGGGGGAGTGCAAAAAGTTTCACAACCTCTGTGACTCTCATCCTGTCCTACGCAATTTTGGTGGATTGTGTCGTGTCGTGCCAACTTGCAAGCGGCTGCATGTTCATCTTTTCAGAACATATATTCGTTATGCTACATCAATGTGATTCAATTTTATTGCTCAAGCAACAAGAAAATTCAACTTCTACATAGTAAAAGAGAAGAATCATCCACCAAGGATTGGGGCGATGGAATTCTAAAAATTATAATTAAGAAATTGGAATGCAAAAGAAAATGTCCGGAGAAGAAAAACAAGAAGCCGCTCTTGTGGAACAGTGGCAACTCAAATTTGGTTGCCAGCTAAACCCACCGATCACTATTATATATATCACAGCGCAAGAAAGAATTGCGTGCCTTGGCACTTTCAGCAGATTTTGCCGCCGTGCCTGCCGTGTCTGCTACAACTTCCCCACCTCATCTTTACAGGAATCCTTTTCCTATCCAATAATATTAGAAATCGTGTGACGAGTTACGCGCTCCCCAGAGCACTGGGAAGTTAGTAGGAGTGACAGCTCGTTTATTGTGGATAGATCTTGTCCTCAGCAAGACGGCCGAAAACCAGCATGAACCCCAACCATAGTAAAGGACGAACCCAATCTAATTTCATCTCTGATGCCTGCACCTGCTTCCGTCCAGCACAGAAAATTCCACACCAATAAATTAGAGACTTAACTGGGTCCACTGCAGATTCGTTTGTCATCGGTTACCGGTTCACGTTGCAGTCATCCATGTACTGGTCATCTCTTTTCAGAAACCTTGTCCAGTAGCCTTTGTACTGCCGGATACCCAGCTCAAGCCATGGCTTCATCTTGCCATTATAATGCAGTACTGCAACTCTCTTGATGGTATCCCTGTCTATTCCGTACTGGTGTCCAAGGCCAGACAAAACCCATGAATTGTCAAGGCCATAGATCAAACCGTTGAATGTCACCAAACTTGCAGACAATGCTCTTGCCTGAGGTAAAGATCCGTCTTTTATCTGAAACATTTTGACAAACAACAAATAAAGATTATAGAATACCAGAACAACTCCTGAAATCAAGAACCATAACATAACTCCATAGACAAAAATACAAAGGCAACAGACCTTAATCTTTGCTAGAATACATATACAGACAGGGATCTGCAGCATCCACTGAAAACTTAAACCAACTTTATTGAATTAAACGATTAAACAGGTGGAAAAAGACTTTTGGACCCAGGGGAGAAAGGACATTGGACATCTTTGCAATACCACAAACTTATTAGATATTCATACGGGGCTGATATTGACTTTTGTAAATCGTATAGCTTATTGCTAACGGATTCATCTATACAGTTTTATTGTAAAGACAGGCACCTGATTTGGGGCTTATATTCTTTTGTTAATTGTACAGTTTTCTGGTAATGGATCTACAGGTATGTCTGCCAAATACCTGCTTAACTATCGTAAAGAAAAAGAAACTGAAAGGCAACCAAGGCACGTTTATTGGTACTTACTCTTTGGAGCCTCTCCTGGTATTGCTGTAATAGATTTAGCTCCCTCCACTTCTCCAAATCAATTATATTAAGTCCTGACATCCATATGCAAGCATCAAGATCCAAAGTTCCTGCATTTAAATAACCATTTAAGTGGCCAAGCCTCACACTACAAAACTCTGGTGCACCGATCACTTTTCCTTCCAGATCAAGGTTCCACAAAGGCAAAAGGTCTCTCTGAACAACTACATCATCGTCCAATACAATCACCTTTTTCAGTTTGCTAAAGATTTGTGGCAGACAAAAGTATGCTTCACTAAACACTGACAAATATTCTGTTCTTTTGGGGCTAAGCAATGCATCTTCACCATTTCCAATGGTAACACGGAACTCCTCTGATGCACTCAAATGCAAGATATTGTTCAGACCAGCACTGACATATTTCTGCTTATGTTCATCTATATTCTCCACATGAACAGTTGCCGAATTATAGGAATTTCTTATAAACCAGTGCTTCATTGCAAAGTAATTCTCTGAATCTGTGAGCAGATGGAAAACCATCTTGGTGCTTCCCTGTGTAATGAAAAAATATTTGAATTCAGTCCAAGCCAAACAAAAGACATAACCAAGCCCATCAAATGCACCAGCTGGATATACCTTAGCATATGTTGAAGTTGAGTTGATAACGACAGATGACGCAAGTACGTTTTTTGAGAAAATAACATAATGTTGAAGACCTGAAGCATCAGAGTGGTCAATCTCAGATGGCACACCATGATCCGGGAGTGATTTAAAATATTCCACAGTCAATCTCATTGACAAACAATGGTGACTTTTAGGAATGGTCTGTACACCAAGATTATACAGAAATGCGCTCTGACGCCTGTGAAAGAGTGCTTCATCTTTAGTCATATCAAGTATTTGTGCCAACTTCCTGTCCACATGATAACAGCCTACATGTTCGGCTTCAGCTTTGGCAATTGCAACTTCCATATTCTGCAACTTCTGCCCAATACTGACACATATTGACACGGTTATTTTGTACTGTCATTCACAAGTGCTAGAGAAGCAGACCCATTGTTCATTTAAAAGCAGAAGTAAGCAAAGAGCATATTGTTATAAAGCAATGTATACTGGCAGTGTCATAGTTACTGGAAATGAGAAAGAAACTTAGACTCCACCCAGTACTGAACGATCGATATATGAGCTGGAAAAGACCCAAGTAGAGCAATGAGACCACTACCGTGGCACTTCTGGAGACAAACTAAAATCACTTGCATAAATAGATCTAATCATAATCACCAAGATTATTTGTCGCAATTTCTTAGCAAGGTTCCTTCAGGAGTCTTTTTCAAGATGTGAAATTTCTTGGGGAAACATACCTGAAACTTTACAACTTAAAAAATAGAAAGAACAAAAAAAATTATGAAATAAGAAATTATCTAATATCTTTAGTGCAAAACGTAAACAAACAAGTAGAAACTAGGAATAGCTTTTTGAAAAAATAAAAATTTACATGTTTAAAAACATGAAAAGGAGAACTAAACCTGGAAAAATATCATGAATACCATGTGATAACATCACGAGATATCAGGAATATCTGAGAATAACATTGTGATAATGTCATGACACTTGCTTTACAATATACTGAAAATACCAAGATATTTGTCAATATTATCATCTATCTAAAGTGGTAACAGTTATTGGTATATTTTAAAAATATCACAAATATTTGTGACTTTGGATTCTATATGATGGCATCAAAATGACATTACTGATGACTGGCAATATTTTGAGGTAAAAGGATGCAACTTGCACATAGTTAAAGCTGAGCTAGAATAGCCTGCATAAATGGATTCACATATCACATCAATGGTTGACAGCACCAGTCATGACATCAGATGGTGGAAAAGGGATGCTAATCATTGGCATCATCGAATGCATCCCTGCAAGAGTAGTTTATGAACCATTAATAGCCAGTGGGCATAGCAAAAGAAAGTTTCAGGACAGGTGGAGTCAGAGAAATGCTGAACACGCGATACTTTCATGTGAATCGTGAAACTAAAATGCATTGAAGCATTTCCACATTGATACGAATCCAAATAGTGGGATTCATGAGTCCTGCATCAGAATAATGATTTCCTTTCAGCAGCAGCCCACTCTCAAGTATTTATTTTTTTATATAAATCCTCATTGTTATTTCTTCCCTCTTGGTTAGGGACTCTAATAGCTCAAAGGCCATGTCTCCCTAGTTCTATTTTCACGACAGCAACTACAACCATGGTTTATGACACCAAAACACTGTGCCATTTTCTCAAGGACAATGCAGAATTTTATAGTTACAAGCAGTTGAGAAGATAAGGTTGAATGTTATATCACAACGTAATTATATAAAGCTTGATCCAAGTTAACATGTTAGTCAGTCTGGCTCTGTCCTCCTTGCAACAGATGGGTAATCTTAAATGAAAATCTAGACATTTCCAAGGAGTTTAAATAGAAACATTACCTCAAATAAAAGCTGCAGGGACAACAATAAGAAACATAGAAGTCAATGCATGGACTGCTGGAATACCAACCAGGCACAGAGCCCAAGGACACACTCCAACTAAGAAAATTTTAGTTACCTGCCCTGAAGGTCAGCATCAGTAGTTGCATCACTAAGAACACGTTCAAACTCTTGAATATTTTGCTTCAATTCACGAGTTAACTTTTCATGGGTTTGGTTCTTCTTAGCAATGCTTGGATAGTAAGATCTAGCCATGAATAGCCGATCTTTTAATTTTTTCACCATAGAATCTTCCATTACTTTTTTATGTTTCTTACGCCACAAACAGTAACTTCCAAATGCATCTTCACATGACTTATCTGTCTCATCATTGTCCGCAGGTTTTTGTAGATCAGTTTCCCCCTCATCATTGTCTTTCAGCTCATTTTGTAGCTGTTCGTACAACAAATTGAAATAGGACCATGATTAGGCATGTCGGGAAAAAAAAACTAAGCCACGCTCAAGCAAACCAAGGTTCCAAATACAGTGCATCTGGAATATGGCACAACTGAGAATAAATTTGCTGGGAGATATTAGTGAAAAACTTACAATCCTGTCACTATGAGAATGTTGCATGGATTTCTCGAACTTGTCACTTGGCCCTGAAACATCAATATGGGAACTTAAGGAAAAGAGCTTGAGAGGAGTAGAGCACATGCACCCAAGACATTAATTTTACTATAAGTAGTGAAACCAAATCCATTTCATACTTTGAGCATCATTGGACCAGCTAGTTCTTTCTGGTTTCATGCTGACTTTCATATCAACCTTTGTGGGATGGGTAGAATTTTCCTCTATAAAGGTTGTTTTAACATCATTCTGTCAACATGAGAAAATGGAAATCAGTCTGGAAACAGAAAGTGAAGACCTACTAAGCATCACCATTTACAATGTAAAGATCAGCTCTTCAGATCTTACTGTTCACGCTCATTTATTAGAAGCATAGAAAAAAACCAGTACGGAGTGGTAGAGAAGCATCTATGAAATGACAAGCTGAAAACACCATTCATGAAGGCCAACAGAACAAACACTTGAAGATATGTGCAATGAATAACTGAAAAGAATTGCAAAGAAAACTATGATTAGCAATACAACTCAAGACCTGAAATTTCAAGAAGACGAGCGACTTTAAATATACTTATGGAATATGCTGTTTTTGTTCTTCTTACGGAAGGCATTGCCAAAATGTTCTTCTTTGACTTTGATTAACTAAAACATGACAGGAACAAAGACTTTATCGTAGACACAGAATAGCCAAAAGTGTGTAGAAGGCTACCCATATATTCTCTTGATAGCCCCATTGGCTTCTTCCTGGCCCAGAAGACGACAATCCATGTCATGTTGTAAACACCAATATGAAGTCAGCTGAAACTAGAATTTAGGGCATCAGTTTTATGTCCATATTATCCCAATCTGGTCCATAATTTTCGTATTGTACCAAACGAGCTTTTATGCACTCCTAGCTAAATGCTCTAGCCTTCATGGGTGGTTTTGATATATTGTTGAAGCAAACAAAAATATCAACCATCATTCCATTACTCCTTAGAATTCAAAGAGATATTCAGACCTCCAGCTGTTTTGGTATCCTTTCCATGCATTGGACATTAAGCCCATCAAGCACTTGAGGCACACGTGACATTTAGACCGAAAACGATATTTTCTGGCTATGGAACTCACAAGTCCATCAAGGACTTCACACCAACTGTCTTTATCTCTCACCAATCCATTCCCCAATTTCCAATTCTCCAACTGCATGGTATTTGATTTCACAAGTATTTTCCTTTCCTAAATTGGCATCAGCATGCCAATCTGATGAGTTCTTATAGTTTTAGCTTCACCTAGCACCCACCCTCTCCGAAACCTACCAAATATGTCAACATCTTGTTTTTCAAGGATAATTTCAGTTTTTTTTTTATTCCCATAGGCACAATTGGCCACTTATTCTTCTTTCTCTGGACACTATTTTCCTCATCAATGTAGTTTTCCTGTCAATGAAAAATAACGGGATGAGCTTTAAAAATTTGTTGGTGTCGTTGTAATTAATATCAGATCTTCTTCTTCAGAATATATTAAAAAAGTGAGAAAGCATTTTTGGAACTTCTTCCTATGTAGATCTTAGTAGTCAAAAGTGCTAGGCAGGCCCAGGAAAGCTAAAAAAGAAAAAAAGAATTGGAAGAAGGAAAAGGAGAAAAGAATTAAAAGAAGAACAAGAGGAGAACAGGAAAAGATAAAAAGGAAAAGTAGGAGCAAAAAGGAGGGAAAGAATCACAAAATTCTTATCACTTGGGTGCCTACGTGGCACAGCCTAGTCGAAAAGACAACAGCCTAGGGCCTGGCCACACCTAGACAGGTGCCTTGGTGCACTTTTAAGTTTTTAACTACTTAGATATAGATATCTTAATAGTTCCTTGAAAAGTTTACGACAATACTTTTCAAGAATTGAAACACATCTGAAAATTTTTTCTCATTTCAGAAGAATATAAGTATAACCTCATGATATCAGAATAAACATAAACAAAGTGATATGTTGAAATTATTCAAATCATCCTCAGAAAATGACATACACACGTGAAACTTGTATAGTGAAGGCAAAGAAGCTTACACTATGGTGCAAAACGTTTCTACTAAGTACTAAGGAAAAAACACATTCTTTCGGTGTAAAAATGTAAGTTAGACTTGAGTGTCTGTAGTAAGCATCCATAAACATTTTGAACATTAAAGAAGTCATGGTACAAGGCAAAAAAAACAGATCTAACGGTTCGCAAAGCAAAGATTTTTAACATTTTGAGATACTGCCCTGATTTACAGAACATAAAAAGTGCAAATGCAGAAATCTCAGAAGAAAGGGCCATGTTCTCTTAAAAAATGCAAAAGCTACTGCCAATGGATCACAAAATTTTCCAAATTCTCTTCAAACTTTAAGGTTCAGAATGATGTCCTTATTATTAACTTGTGTGTGAAACTATCCATCAAATGCCTGTTTACATTTACAACCCTTAACCATTTCATCCCAAGAAAACCCAATGAAAATTAACATTCATAATGAGCTTAATACCACAAGTTCGAACAAGGATGAGTCATAAATTTGTGAAAGGTTAACTAAATCAAATGACATTGACACAAAGCTTGAGATTTATCCATTACGCATGAATACCAAAAAATTAATAGTAATTTCATCAAAACTAGGAGTACAAGTGTTTAGCAAGTATTCATTGAATTAAATTATGAACCAGATTAAAAGCTAGTACGCAAGATCTCTTCGTTCACTGACAGAAACATCCTAAGAAGATGTGCAAATCAGTACTTAGGAAGCTTTGATCCTACGTCATCAAAGACAATAGAAACCATACATCTCAATTCAATAAAACAATAACCACTAAATGGAAGAATACCAATAACTTGTTTTTCAAGTTTGCTGCACAATCGCATCTTTTCACAATGACACAATTAAATCGACCGTTAATCATGAAAACTGAATAACATACTTGAAAGTAAACACACTATTGCAATAGATCTGTGATCCTCTCTAGGACTCATGAAAAGAAATGAGATCGCAATAAAGAATCCTTACCAGGGCAGTTTCTCCCTCATCGCTCCCAAATCCTGAAAGAAGACATACAAACGATATGAAAAAATATCCATCAATCTGATGAAAAATCAGAGGAAAAAAAAGGGAGAGATATATGCGTGACGGGGAATAAGGAATCCGAGGACGGCGTAAGTGTAGACACTATCAATCCTTACTAAGAAAGCCAGCTAAAGAGAGAGAGAGAGAGAGAGAGAGAAAGTAAGAAGAAGAACAACAACGACAACTTATGAATCAGAATATTGGATCCAGTGGCGATGAGAAGCCGGCAGGACGTTGTTGGGTGTGCTCAGCGAGGGATCCCACAAAAAAGGAGGAAAGAGAAAGTGAAAGATGATGATCAGGATTGGTGGTGGTCGAGAAAGAAAATCTGTTCAGAGCAAAGGGTTGAGGAGAATCGAGATCTCGGAATCTAGGTTTCTGATTATCGGAGAGAGATATGGAAGAAGAGGTACAGACCCGAGTAACCTGCTCTGTTGTGGAGGCCACCGAGGGAAAAGATGAGCGGAACCAACAAGGAAAGCACCACCAGTCCCATAACTGCCGTGGTGAACTTGTTCCATGCCCCCTTCTTCGCTGAAACCGACGAACCCTTCATCGTACCTACGCCACCTTCTCCTCCGAGCTTATCCTTCGGTTTCTTCTGGCTCCCACCTCCCTCGGACTGGGAATCGATACTCACGCACTTATCCGACCAATTCCCTTGCACATTGTAATACCATACCTGCTGCTACCATTAAACGGTCATCATCATCATCATTATTACCATTACCACATAGTTAACTAAAATCCCTGCACAACGAACGACACGGAAAGGAAGAGGGAGGAAGGGAGAGGAGAACCGGAGGGACAGATCAATCGAGATCGACGGGCAGATAGATCTCAGAGAACACCATGCCACCCTCCATCTCCCTCCCCACCTCACCTCTCTACACCACCTGTACGTTACCTGCCCGTAAAACTTCGGGCTGGTGAAATTGTGAGAATAATAATAATAAATGACAAGTATTACCTTTTCGCAATAGCGCCCGATGAGATGATGATGCCCCAACAGTTTGGCTTCAATTTAATTTGCAGCATCGAAGGAAAAGAAGCACATGGGGGGGAAGGAGGCAAGGCACCTTCCTGATGCGAACTCAAAGCTGGCTGCCAGGGAACGAGAGAGAATAAACAGGATGCGGTGTCAGGGAGCGGTGATGATGATGATGAAGCTCTGAATGTCAAGGCCTCTCATGACGTCGGCTTTTGGAACCCTCCCCTTCTCCCCAGTGGACAAGCGGATCCTAACTTTGTGCCTTAATTGAAAGGATTTATTTTATTACTAATCTTATATTTTCCATTATAATCTGCGAAATTCTTTTATTATATTTTTAACTCTTATCAACTCCCGTCTCGTTTTCGTTTAAAATTTGTTCAATCAAGCCTTCCCTAGTTCAGTAAATCACTGAAGTTTAAATCGTCACCCTCTCCTTCCTGTCTCGTCTTCATTTAAAATTTGTTCAATCAAGCGGAGCCTAGTTAAGTAGATCATTGAAGTTGAGATCGTGTTTCTCGTACTAGAATTAAAAAAGTGATCTCCCAAATAAAATTTTGCTGGTAGATGCGTCGAACGTCTCTCTATTTCTTTCTCTCTTATGTGGATGTGAATATATATGTCAAGTTTACACCTTGATGCTTTTACGAAAACCAAGCTCCATTGGTTGACTACTGTTTCCCTTTCTTATAGACAAAAGAACCCCTCGTATCAAAAACCAATGCGGCCATCCTTCCAAAGATGGCCTTCCTTTTTCTTTCTCTCAGCAATCGTGAAAGTCCGAAAGGAAACGGAAGGAGAAAATTCATTTATGAATGCTAAACGTTGTGGTCCACAATCGCCTAAAACTAAAAGAGAGTAGAGGGGGGGAAAAGAAAAAGAAGAAAAGAAAAAGCGGAAAGTGTGACAAATATTAAAATGGAAGGCCCTCTTGCCTTCCCAATCTAACTGCCATTGCTTGCTTGTCGAAAGAAAGATCTATTTGAGAGATTTATGTCATCACACATTTCTGTACCTTTCTTTGTAGAGGCTCCGACTTCTGTTGACAGTCATCGAGGACCTACATCCATCACCCTTCCTGATCCAAGTTGAAAGCTCAGATAAACCAACGGGAATTTATGAGAATGAACAATCATTTTTCTATCTGAACTCTGAAGGAGGAACAATGCCAGAAAGTACAGGCTGTAGGTTCGAAGGGTGGCACCTGGAGATTTGAACCCACGGCACCTGTCCTTAAAATTATAGCCGAAATACAGACCCCTCATTAAGATTTGGCAATTAAATATGAATCGACAACGGGAGCGGAGTGCTGAATGGCAAGATGGGGAAATACTGCTCTTCGTTTGGTGGTGGTAGTGGTAGCAATCCATCAAATCTTGCTCAAAACAAAAAATTCCATTAACGCGGTAGACCTTTTCGTTGTTCTTTTTGTTTAGAAAAACAGAGAACACGACAGCGGTTCACAAACACTGCGCAAATATAAATTTTATGACAAAAGGGAACGTGTCGCCCTCCAGAATATGAACGGAAACATGAATATCTGGTTGAAAACTTCCTATCTCATATTTTATTTTCAGCTACATGGTTAAGAACTGCTGTTTGTTTGTTGGGCTTTTGCAAATTTGCAGTTGGCCCACGACCTCAACTCTAGCATGTCATTAACAGGCATCTGTCGATATTCTAGAGTTATAGTTGTCGGTGGTCACTAGTATTAGCGACCTTACGACGGTTACTAGTATTTTAAGATTGTGAAGTAGGAGAGCAGCAGCAGTTAAACAGTTGGATTACCAAGGAGCTGCTCCCCATCAAAACCTGAAGATGATATTATTTGGAAAATGTTTTATACATCGGGCATTATTGGTTGTTGAAACCACTGAAGCGGGTCCTGCCAACAGGTTGAGAAAGCACCCTCGTCAATAATCATCAGCCCCCGATTTGGACGTAAACCACTAGACTCCATCTCCCGCACACTCCCTACGTTCATCAATCCCAGTGCTGAATAGGGGGCGGACAGAGAGCGTGATTGTTGCGGCTTCTCAGACAGTCCTGCTGGTGGAACTCCCCATGGACCAAAAGGTGGGATGCATGCGTACAACCCGGTCCGTCCCCAGTAGTTAATTATCGTGGAGCGTCTCTTCCGTCCCAACGCAAACAAAGGCCGCGCAGAGAGGCAAGCCGTGGCGCCCTGTTTTAGGAACGCGAGAACAGGAAGTTCCCATTCCGCGCGTTCTCCAAACAAAAATCGTGCAAGCTCTTCTTTCCTAGATCATTAATTACTTTCCTGGATCATTAATTACTGCTCAACTCTTCCTCCCCCACACCCCAATCAACGGGGAAAAAGAGGGACTAGGCCGTTTCGTTTTGTCATCACGCCGCGAGAAAACTCACTTCCTTTCTCTCGATAACCCAGAAAATTTAGCAACATCGCTAAAAGTGAAAAACGCAACACAGAACTCCAGTAGTTACGCACAGTTTGGAGCCGCTACAACCGTCTAACCAAGTTTACTTTTTCATTTTTTTCCAACGGCGGCGGCGCCTCAGCATGTGATTCTTTCTTTGACCATATATATTATTATGACACCTCCGCTGTCCTTGTTACGGCCAACATATTTTATTGGAGACCCTCCTCCAACAGAGACGGTTTGTTTATGTTGCAGCACTTGGATTATAACAGTCATGGGGCTGCCTCTCGTTTTGACGGCCTGGCCAGACTCTTTACCCTTTATCTTTGTTTTCCATCAACCCGCTTCGGTTTCCAGTTTCCACTAGACGCTGCACATTGTTGTGGGCAGAAGAAGAAGAAGAGCAGTAACATACATCCTTCGACGCCTGACAGTGGGCGCCCATTCATTCCGTGCCCTGCACTCAAGCCCCAGCCGAAGCGCACTTCAATATACTAATACTATGGTAATAGTACGCCTAATTGAAGCTGGACGTCCGCGTTCATGGTAACCCGAAAGAAGAAAATGAGAAAACTCTGACCTCTCCGAAGCTTACACTGTGCATTTTAAAACACCACTAACTCTCACTTGTTTGCTAGTTATATGACAGCATCGTAACACATTGAACCACTGAGACCATGCATGTCTTAGCTGTGTGTCGATCACAGTATACCTTGACAAGTCCTGCAAGAGCACCTAAATACATGACCTCATCGCTAAATAAATGAATATAAGAGGAATATCAACGTAAATTCTGGACATGTCTTCATCGCAGCAATTTGGAAGCATGCATTTGGATCTCAACATCCCTTCCTTGGAACTTCTGTAAAGCAAAAGGTCAGCAACCTTGTCAATTAATGGTTCGATCATTGTTCCATTCTAAGATATCCTTAAAAAATTGCAACACGGCAACCAAACCACAAGAAGCCCTTCTAACCCTTCTCCAAACAATATTGAAGACGCTTATTGTTTCGATAGGGAATGAGTCTGAAGCCACGTCTGCTTGTGCAGGATATTGATGCCCACAAGATTCCAACAATGGACTGGTCTTTACCAGTCGCCTGTCCGACCAGCTATGGCCAACGCCTTGAGGCAAGACATGTTAGTTGATCGTTGAAACAGTGCTCCTTCAATGTACTTTCACCCGACAATCACATGAACTAAATCAAACCTCTTTTCAACCTACTTTCTCCACTTTTAAGACTAGAAAATGAAGAAAGTTTCAAATTTATTTATGAAGTGCTTGGTATAAGCAATGGCGAATGGCAAGTGGGCTTGGCTCTACACTATACTCATATTGATGAAGAGCCTAGGTGGGAAGAAAGGTCAGGACAGTGGAAAGTTTATCGTGAAATGCCAACATTAGATGGGCCTTCAATTCCCATCGTTCTCTGTGGCAGTCAGAAGTGCCCCGGATTATCAGCAGCTGAAATACAAACGTCTAGGTGTAGAAATGAATAAGCAAAATTAAAATCCAGAAAGCCGGTTTCTGATTCAACTGATAAGATGACAAATTTCTGCAGAAAGTCGAGAGTTGGATTCTGCAAAACTTTCAGAACATTCCCGTCATCCCCAATCAACCATGATTTCTATGCTGAAGAAGAAACATGAGGTGAACGAACAGATTGAACCCTTCCCTCAATTCTCTTCTCAGCCATCAACTTCAGCAAATATGAGCACATCCCTAATGGATGCTCAAGGTGATAAGTCTACAAGATTACACATCTAACACAGAATGAAATAGCCAAAGACACCGTACTCTTCTTTCTACTACTATGATTTGAAAAGATATGTTGCATGAATTTGTCAGGACTTATTCATAAAAAACCCATCCATCCATTCATGAAGATGGAAGCTGCTTGTTGCCTGGATGAACAGCATGCAATCGACAGGAATATCAGACGAGCCCACCATCCAGGTTCAATCTGTTTAGATAGGAGAAGAGTCTGCCAGGTTGCCACTCTACCAGAAATTTGGCAGCCACAACGACATTAAAGGAACACAGACTTTCATACGCCCAGAAGAGTAAGCTTCCGCTTGTAGCTGCCTGTACACCTAACAATGGAAGAGTCCACCAGGTTGCCAGCCATGAATTTCCCAACTTTCTCTACTTAAACTGCCTTCATGGATTAACATAAATACCCAGAAAGCCCATCCGTCTAAAATTGGCTGGATTTCCACCATGTTGGAGGGGTAGAATCCACATACCATGCAAGTGCAACAATGTGTTGAAGCAGAAGACTGAAGTAATGCAAAGCAGATGCCTTTTATGGCCTATACAAAGTTTACACTTCATCATAAGAAAATATCACCAAAATATGTTCAGAAACAGGAAAAAATCAGAAAGGAAGAAAGCAATTTCCACTTTTGTGGCAACATAACTAGAAGTCTAGAACCAATCCTTTTCAACGCTTTCTCCAGTAACCCCAATAAAATGGCTGCCTCAACCAAGACTGCAGCTCCCTGTCTTATTGCTCAGAGTGACCTGCTCCACATGATCAGCAAAACCATGCATAGAACTAACCAAACCCTGTATGATGAGATAACATACTGATCCAAGAAGTTGCTTTCTAAGGAACAACAACGAGCCAATGTCTCTCATTACTATCAGAAAACCTTAACGAGGGATGTTCACATTACGAAACTTGTGTATGCCTTACATCGGACCTATATTTCCAAATCTTCCCTTTTGCTTACCTCTTCGAAAACTCAGAATATCATTTTGCCACAAAAGAAGCTCCAATGTAGATTCAAGGCAAGAGTAGAAGGTAGGTGAAAGCTAGACGCTCTGAAAGGGGGCAAAAAAAGGCTTTTTCAGCTTGCAACAAAAAAATAACTAAACTTTTGATCTGCAAACAATCGGTTGAATGGAAAGATACAGACCTTTTTGTTTTTAGCAGTCGAACATTTCCCACGTCTCTTCGAGCTCACTTTTGATAATTCATTCACCAAATCATCATACTTCTCCAATACTTTCTTCTGCTCATCAAATAAACCAAGCATTTCGTATGAACCTGCGATCTTCTGTATAATAGATCCATTTGGAGGTTTTCTGCCAAAAGCTTCAAGATCCTTGAAAAGCTTCAAACCAATAAGATGGGAGCAAGAAACAAAGGGTACATGTCAGTTGGTAAATGGTAAGAGATCAGCAAGAACACATTTGTTAAATCAGTAATGCACATAAAATATTCACCTCCATGACAACATTTAGCTTTCTTGAAAAGGACAGGTACTACATAAACCATGAAAACTAAGAGATCATTTGATAACAATTCCTGGAAAGCCAGGAATAGCATGCTGCATGCCACAGACCAGCCTCAGCTTGCGTGTGTGTAGGGCAGAGTGGACACCTCAGTGTTCCACTGTTATGGTGGAAGCTAATTCAAGGGATATGGAATGCACAAAATGCCTCCTGTTTGTTGTTCGGGTGGGCCCCATGTGCTGCGCAGAGCACCAGCTTTCGCACAAGATGGCAGAGAAACGAAAGAAGAAATGGAGGTGTGCATGTAAATCAGACTCAGATTCAGTGACAGATGCAAATCTGATCCAAGAAGTAATCCAAAAATCTGCACTCCTTGAACACGTGGCCTGCAGATGGCCACACCTATTTGCACCCTTGCTTCTCAAGCTGGCTCTGCGAAACTATGATACTTGTCAATTTGTATAGGACAACCACTATTCAATTGATTTTCAATCTGACCCAAGGGTCGGATTTGGCCTTTTTTTTCAGCATTGAACCCAGAGTTGGCTTTAAATAGTATCACCCAAATTCCAAGTCCAACTCCAAAACCCAATTTTAATCATAGTGACTCCAAAACTCTGGATATCCAGTTATGCGGGATGTGGTAAAACCAATATAGATCTCGAGTCAGACACATTTATACACCCAGATGCAGTCTTACCACGAAGGTTATTAGAAGGACTAGTACAGAAAGGAGACGTAAACTTCAGGATGAAGAAGTATCACGGCTTCAAAAGAATCGTAATTCCAGATCTACATCCTCATCAGAACTTTTATCTTAAAAAGAGAAACTAAAAATTACTACAATTACTGTTTTGATGCTATCAAAGGGAAAGTGGAAACTCTTTCCTCAGCCCACTTTGGAGCAGTAATAAAACACCTTGGAAGTACCAGATTTGCTCTTTACCAACATATAAAATACAGAGCAAGGAAATCCTGACATATAAGAATAACAAAAGAATAAAAAGGAATGAAGCCATGAGACGGCACATGAAACAGAAACAAACAGATTATAGGACAAAATAAGATTCTAATCAATGACAGAGTCTGTTCTAAAACTGAACCATTTTGCTGATGCATCCCCACTTGGGAAGCAGTTCTAATCATACCTTCAACAGGAACTGATATAGAGCATGTAGTTCAACTTTTCACACGACATTTCTGTGTGTTTCAAATATTTCATGGTTTTGTTAACAAATTCTAGTCCGCAGTCAGAACTAAATTGTAGCATCAAACTTTAATAACTTTACAGAAGGAACCTTGTGCTTCTCACAATATCTAGTTAGCCAAATTTGTCGATGCAAACCCCAACACCCAACCCCAGAGAAGAGTGACCTAGAAGTCATGCCTGTGCATGTATGCATAGGTAGAAATTCACAAAAAAAAAAGAAGAAAGAAAATGGACAAAAAATGAAATAGTCATACAACAGTACGAGAATGAAGCATTATCTCATCTCAAGATTTAGCTAGAAATTGACCCAAAAAAAATAAGCATAATGGCCAAAACATGAAATAGCATAATCCAGAATTGCATATGTGCTATCCTTGAGATATAATTTGTATACAACTATAATACCAGGTACCTTTACACCATGCTCCAACATATTGTTTCTATAGTAAATGGAGATCATAAGTTCACATAACCGCCATGGCACAGAATGCAAATCATGTCCAATTCTTTTCTCCCAAAAGACGTGAGCTTCCTTTGCCCGCTCATCCTTATCCAAAGCACGTATCAACTGCTCATAGGTTCCCATTGTGGTACCCTGTCCTTTGCTCAGCATCCACTTTATGACCTGAGATTGTGAACAAACAGAATGCTTACAAAGACTCAGTTGTCTATAATTTAAATTCATATGGTTTCCTACTAGCTTTCATGGTTCATCTCTAACTAGAGATGAAGTACACACAATTTACTATATGCAGCAAAAGGTGACCTATGAGGCTCTGCTTGAAACTTCTGTGCTTTAAAAAAACAATAAAATGGGAAATATAAATTAGACATAACCATAACAATTCCAAGAGGACAATTTAGTAGAATACATTATTAGCAATCAATGATATCCGCCTTCCACCAACTTCCGATGACCTTATCATCACTATATGCTCAATATTTTACATACTACCACCAGATTTTAGCTCGTGACTGTTCCAATAATTAATTTGTGAAGTTCATGGTTGATCGGCCATTGAAAATAATGTAGCAAATTATAGGTTTTTGTCAACCTCTGCATATTATATGTTCACAATAATTACTATGGAGGACATTATTTGTTAATTTATTTAGTTATTTTCCACTTGTTGAGGCAATTGCAAAAGTTTATCATGAAGGCATGAGGAGAAGGTTGACATTTTTAGCTTGAAGCACTTCAATGTGTTGAAGGGTTGCCTTCCTTGCATAAAAATTTGGATGATGTATAGTAGTTCAACAATCAAGGAGAAAAGAGGTACATGATGGACAAGATAAACAATGATTTGGCAACAGCATTGCTTGGCAACAGTCATTAATCAGTTTCTATTTAGTTAGTTATTAGAATGTTAAGCTACAACTAATGATTTTTTAAAGACATGCATGTTGTTTACAACATATATTCTTGATTATTAGACACTTGATCTTTTATGCAACTTTGATTACTTGAAATGTTGTTTATCTTCTAATTAATATTTTTGTATTACTTCTTACATTTTTAACAATTCTTTTGGAACAAAAAATACAGTTTTTTATATCTTAGGTTCTATTTCAAAATGCACCTTATTGTAGGGGTTCCCAAATGCAAGTTACAATTGCATTTTACAAGAATTCAAATAAAAACCATTTCCTTTCACATAAAATCAACAACCATTCACAGCTATACTAATGCAAAACAAATTAAGATTAAGAATTTTAATCCGTCTGCGCTCACAACTAAACTTGAACTAACTAAAACTCAAGCAAAGATCAAAGCAACAAAAAGAACAGAAGAAAACTAACAAAACAACTTGCTTTTCATTTCTTTCAACTAACTCCCCCCAAAATGAACCAACTTCCCTTTATAAAGAGAAAGGGATGGATTACGGATCGGGATCCAATTACAAGTACAAAAAAAAACCTAACTAGATCCAATACAAGATTTGGTTATGCTTTCATATTGCATCATATACCAATACAAACACAAAAGATATGAACATGCATAACTTGTTATGCTAGATATAGTTAAACCACATTACATAGCAAAGAAACTGTCATCAAAATACGAGAAATGGTCATAGCAATACTTGAACAATTCTATGCCACTGGTGCTGCTTCTCAAGCATCGTCAAGGTTTGCCTTAGTGGACCTAATGGAAAGTTTTGCTCCCAAGCAACCCAAGCATCTAAAGCACCATATACTGCTTTCTTTGACTCCTTGAGGCTGAATAGCTGCTTTCAGGACCCGCAACATATTTGAATATACATAAGCAAGGAAACACCAAATTCAGCATCTAAATTTGTTGAAGAATAACTGGAATAGCGTATCCCCAAGACCATAGGTGAAGAAATAATTGTCAAAACAAATTGAAACAAATATCTGACTGAAGAAGTAGATCACAGAATACATTATCAAAATTTGATGAACATAAAAAAAAACTTTTCAATTGAAATTCCTAAGTTGAGGCTGGTTTTAAAAGGATTTGCATCCCACTAACATGTTCAAACAAGAGTCCACAGACTTCAACTCTTCCAGTGGTATAATGCTTTTAGTTTCCACAAGAATGAACTCTCAAAAGAACTAACAGAGTTCATCCAAAGCAATAAATCAAACAAAAAGCAATATGGAGCAAGAAGGTGAGAAGGAAGCAGATGTGGGGTGGATGGGGTTAATTTCTCAATAGCTAAAGGCCTGCACCATATAAACTAATTAAACTGGATCGAGGTTCCCACATGAATCAAGCAGACTTAATGGATCTGTTAGAATATATTGTAATGAGGAACCGGGTCCATACCTGGACCCGGTCCTATTGGGGCACGGGTACCGAGGTGCAGCCTCGGTACCCTAGGCGGCACCTCTTCTCTCCCTCTATATATTTGTCACTTACGTGTAATCGTTGAGTTAAGTGAATATATTTTCTCTCTCCTAGGGTTGCGGTTGTGCACCTAGGTTAGAGCTTCCCCGTAGTTTTTTACCTCTTTCTGAGGTTTTTCCACGTATATCGTGTGTTCCTTTCTTCTCCCTTCGTGTTGCGTGTTTCTACAGGATCCAATCCACATTTTTTTCAACTTGCGAAATTTAATCTCCAAAGGATAGATCATGATGCCCAAAGAAAAACTATTACACATACACACACATTCACACTCACACACACACACACACATATATATATATATAGAGAGAGAGGAATTGAAATCAACCGGCTACTTCAGTGTCTGCATAGTTGTTTTTTTTTTCTTTTTTGACATCGCTAAAACCAACTCAAAATGTGCATTTAAAATGGTCAATTGCTTGGCCACAGTTTTTAGCTATAGTATGCATATTTTGCAACAGTTTTTAAGTAAAAAATAACCATACAACCATATAATATATATATATATATATATATATATATATATATATATAGTGATCTGTATATCTACACAATATATATATATACATATACATATTGGGCGCAGTGTTGATCAGGTGCTTGTGTGATTAATCATGCAATCAATTTAAGCCATTCTAAAAATCAATAATGACTGAAAACCTACATACAATTAGCTCCAGCTATTCACAAATCCTAATATCAGAAGATAAAGTGCAAGAATTATTACTGGCCAAATTTACTGATAGGTGCTCTTGTAAAAGAAAGGCTGAACTTTTTGCAGGTACACATGCATACAGAAGAGAGAGATGAACCTGGTGATCGGCGACTCAAATGTGCACACTGTGATTTTCAGTAGGTATGTTGTCAGTATGGCTTTATATCAGAGAATGTATCAAAGAATGGTAAACAGTGAAAGCTTAACCTTGGTTTGACTCTAGTCAACAACCTGAGTGAATTATTTTCTTAATGAAGTGATGAATGTGGAATTTCTAAAATGTTTAACTTTAATGTGTTTGTAAAATGCTCCAAAAGTTAGGTGATTTTAATAAATTTCTTAAACTTATGATACTCTTTGAAATGGAAATTGCTGACCACTTAGCATTCACCTAATAGCAGTTCATCATTGATAGCAATAAAGTTCAATCTAAGTAACGTATTAGATGGTCAAACAATTAATTCAAAATCTTCTTTATACTTACTATGTTAAGAAGAATTTTTGTCTTATCCCTCTTTGAAATGTTAACGCCAACCTCTGGCCTGTGAACAACTCCTACATCATTTAGTCTGTGATTCTCAGTAGCATCACTGCTATACTGCACCTGCAATCGAATTCATTCAGCCAGTTTCAAAATAGCAGCTGAAGAAAGTAGAAAACCATGCATGATCACCTCCACACGAGCTGGGGACTATTTGTCACCACAACAAAACATACAAGGTTCTAAAAGAATATCATTTGTAGTTGAAGAAATAAAAAAACAAAGTCATAAATTACAACTTCTGAATAGTAACAATACCTAACACACACAATCAGTTTCTCACAACATAAACGGAAGGCCCAAAACCAAGTAGGAAACCCAAAACTTCCATGAGTAACCCATCAGCAAAATGTGTGTAGCACGAATATTTTTCAAACAACTATATAGAACAGAATAAGAACTTAATCAAGAAAGAATGATTATAGATGCATTCACACAAGTTGAAAGCAAGCTAAGCTAGAAGGCTTGACCAAATATAGTCACGTAACATACTCTATTCCCTAGGACGCATGATTATTGTTCTCCAAAGAAAAATGTGGCCCACGATACCCACATTTCTTTGCTGTCACCTATCCCCAAACCCTGTATATGTTTCTTCTGTTTTCTTGATCAATCTTTAGCTAACACCTTCTTCACCTTCTGGATAAATTCTTGTCAGGTTCTCAAGAAAAACATTTAGCTAGTTTTGACCTTTCTTAACTTTCAGCTGTTGAATTTGTTTGAGAGAAAGGGCACAACCAAGGGGTGGGCTTCCTTTTAAGATGAAAGTGAGTGAACTTTAACATAATCCCCATTTCTTGAACCAAAAGAAGAGAGAAACTGCACAAGTTCCCTACTGGAGCCACAGAGAGAACTCTACACCCTCAAAAAATTCCATGCTGCATGCACCAACTAACATAGGCCAGCACAATACTCTAGCATCAGACAACCACCAACTCAAACAATTAAAAACTAGAGCCTCAATATGAAGTATGAAAAAAGGAGAAGGTGGCTCTGGCAGCCCAGTGGGTCCTTAAAGGAAAGATGAAAATAAGCGAGATTGGTAAATAACATTAAAGCTTGCAATTGAGCTTAGACAAACAAGAAGTGCTAGAAGGCGAGGCTTGCCAACAAAAAATAAGTGTTTGACAAAAAGTTCCAATCCAAAGGTTCAAAGGTATAGTCCAAGAGTATGTGAAAGAAATGACTTGTGACTTTTTATGCAAATGACAGTCTTAATCTTTAAAGTATCATGGGCATTCCTTACGTGTTGGACATTTCTTTCAGGGCCATTGATAAACTTCTTCTCACCATGAATGAAACCTCTTCCAAAAGAAAGAGGCCGCATATTCTGCAAAGATAGGGAACATCACGTTAAACCAGTGATCATACACAAAACATAATATATGCCCTTCCATTCTGCCACCATGATAATTCATGAGAGTAAACAGCTAGAGCTACTATTTCGTTTAATGGAATATAACATAAAGACCCACAAAATGAAGGAATTACCTCAAATGCCACATTCCAAATCCTACACGAGAAACAAAAAAGAGGAATCAGGAAAAGAAGAAATTGGAAAAACAGAAACAGAAAAAGAAAGAAAAAGGTACATAAAGAGAAACCTATATACTTGCAACGTCTATACATGGTTACATGCACACACGCACGTTATATATATATATATATAACAATTTACACCTCACACAGTTAATAGAATCCGATACATGAAGAAAGGAAAACAAAATGCTTCAGATGAATCCACAAGCATCTTATGATCATACTGTCATACAGATGCACATGCACGTGCAAAAAACGTATTATTATTTTACGTATTCAACCTTGCACATCAACCATCCACGTAGATCTATTTAGAGATCATTAACAAAAAGGTTTTGATAAATAAAGCTATTAAATAGTTGCAAGTACATCCGTAAATGTAGAATATTGAACAACCAAAAGATGCTGATTTATAGTGCAAAAGTTTTACTAATGATCCTCCAAGAAGGGAATGACCACGCATAAAGCCACCTATCGCTCGCTCTTTTTAATTTGGGTGGTGGGTAAGAGAGATGTTCATGGATTGCATGATTCTGATAAAAAAATAATTTACGTAAATGCTGTAAAGCGGTCGCGGACTTGCAGATTTGTACTTATGACACTAAAATTGACCAAACAAGACATTAAGATTTAGAAATTAAAGTTTTCCCATGAATACCTTGTCGCCAGTAGATTGAACCTTGTTCTTGGATGAAACATTGTTGTCAGCATGCTAAAAGAGACCTATAAATAATTCAAGCGTCAGCAGAAAAGAGGAATTACCGAAAGTTATAGCAAATTAATCCTCGTCCTCGCGTGTCATGTTCAACCAGTTTGCTGCTTCGCAAAATTTGTCTACTAACTACTGACGCATCGACAAACAGCAACAGTCACCTCGAAGCAACTCATAGCTTGTAGGGATCAGCGCTAGCGGACCCCATTAGTTGCCCACACCTATACGTATATGCTAGGAGGAATTTTCTGCAATACTGCCCTCAGCAAAAAAAAAAAAAAAAAAAAAANTCTCTCTCTCTCTCTCTCTCTCTCTCTCTCTCTCTCTCTCTCTCTCTCTCTCTCTCTCTCTCTCTCTCTCTCTCTCTGTGTGTGTGTGTGTGTGTGAAATGTGTCTCGGGCATTTCAGTGAACATTTGACGTGCAATTCGTGTACAAGCACAAGATGAACGAAAGAGATGTGAATTTTATCAAAAGAAGATGAAGGCGCCGCACCTGTGGGTCCCCGCAATCTACAAAGCTGGAGATGGGTCGCCGGACTGACAGACGAGGGATGTGAGCCGCTGAAGTCTATGACAGTAGGAGGCGAGCCACGGGAATCACAGTCAGAGGCGGAACGTCGAAAGGAGGACGGTGGCCGATGCTTGGAGCCAGCTGCCCGACCTCGAAAAGCCGCACTCGTTTGTGGCGTTTAGAGAGGCCCAAAAGTTCAGATGCTACAATTTAATGGTACTGCCGCTTGAAAACAGAATACGGTCAGCGCTCGAGATAATCAGCTGCATTTGCAGCTTCCTTAACTCGAAATGGTTGGCCCTGCAGAAGGAAATAGTGATGCACCAGTTGATTTGCAGTGGAGCAGCTCTAGACCGCCAAGAGTACATAGAACTCAGGAAAGGGATGAGTATTCAAATTTTTTTTAAATAGTTCCCGCGTTATTCAATGTTTTTGACAACAAAATCACGTCTCGAAAATTTTAGCTACTGGTAAGCTTTGATATGATTGCAGAAAAATGACCGCCTAAACTGGTAGATTTTGCAGAAGGCCACTTGGTTAACGAAGTTCCTTAATAATTTCAACCCGTTGAAATATATATAACGTGTAAATCATAAGCAAGCAGTGTTAACTGTTAAGATGGTGGTCTCCTCGTTCCATTTTCTTCGCTCGGTAGATTCAATCACCGGACATGTAGCCCTCTCGACGGAGAGAGAGAGAGAGACGTAACACTAACATCGCAGGTCAAGTCCAACGATAAGTGGAGCCTTGGAAAAAAGCATCGTCCAGCTATGAAAGCTCAAGAGTCGTACTTCAAACATGGGAAAGAGGCAACTCGTTGAATAGACAATGCTTCATTTGTGTAGAGTATTTCATTTATAGTGGTCCAAACGAGCTACCGGAGGTGAACAATGCATTCCCCCTATTCCTTCCCCCCCTAATCCTGAAGGGAATAATAGAGAGTTGATCGACTTCAACTGATAGAAAGGACCAGATTTGCCCATCATTTCATGAAAAATACGGTGATACCATATTAAATAGGTGTGTAGTGGCTTCTTCTTCCTCGATCGAGGCATAAAGGGCATCTACTATCAAGGCGAAAGCTTGATCCTTTTCAGACTGAATTTGGTCTAACATGATTAACCATGTGGGAGTTTTGAGCATCGTGTAAAAGTTGATTGTAGGGAAACTAGTGGCAGAGCTAGAAACATTTTGAAATGAGGGGCACTAAAACTTTAAATTGTAATTTTAAAGTGGTAGTCAATATGTAAGTAGTAAAACAATTAGAAGTATTAATATGAAAATAAACAATTTATGTCGGACTAGTATGGTCAACTGCTTTCACCAGCCCACATGTGCCTCTAGAGGGCCAATATGTTCTGGTGGTTGGAGGGTGTTATAAGCTTGAACAACTAACCCGGTTCCATGCCTAATAGTAGTTAATAATATAAGCTTGTAGAACTTCTTAGGGACAGAAACTGAATATTTAATGGTATAAATTTTGAAATGAGAAGGCCCTCTTACTGCAACTAACCTGGATGCATTATAATATTGTCCAATACATGGCTACCTTGCCCGTCTGTCATGAATAGTATGAATAATATGCATCCATGCAGTGGATCTTAAAGCTTGCAGCTGAAGAAAGAGAACCAAATATTGCAGGCTCTGAATGATTGGGCACGTGAACATTTCAGATACAAGTGAGAATGAGCATCATCATCATTTGCTATGGAGTAAGACATCCAAAGAGAATCAAATCATCCGCATACTCTATAACAATCATCTGCATCATTGGGTTCAATCCTTGTCGCTTACCATCATTAACCATTCTTCCTTCTTATCTTACATGTTAAGGGCCAAAGTGGGGGATGCTCTTTGTATCGTTTAATTCACGCCGGCGTGCCATTCAGTCACAAATAGTCCGATTTTGGTGACCTTAGAATCGACGCCTGTATGGAGGAAAAGAAACCGCTTTCATTGAAGAGTGTAGGCAGCTCGTGAAGGGGGTTGATGGACTGCCGATCGAATGCACCGACTGTAATGTATGTTGCGTAATAAAATAGAACTCAAGATGAGGCGTGCAATAAAAGTCTCGACCTCCAAAATAAGACGAGAGAAACAAGATTGCTTTCACGAGGAGAGAGGTGAGCGCGAGCCTTGATTCGACGGTTGATTAAGCCGAAGTCTGCCGTCCCATATCTGCAGAAGCCTTGCTGCCCGGCTTGCCCGCCACATCGAAACTTCATCCTCCGAGAATCAACAGCTAACAGTCAATAGCTTGACGCCACCGTATTGCCTGCTTATCTTGAATCGAGTATCTGAGTGTGCGAAGGTCGCTCCTGGATGAAAAGTCAAGCCGTCCTGAACAAGAATTTAGGAAACTGCATACGAGACCAACCTAAAGCTCCACCCCCGCATCATCGCACATCCGTTAAATTTTTCTGAGGGGTTCCCCCAGGCCCCGACTCGGAAACGCACAGGCTCTCTATCGTTCTCGTACCAAGGACCTGCTGTCACGGCAAAGGTGTGGCCATGTTCTCCGGTCGACGTGCAAGTGATTGGCTACTTGCTGTGTGCTTAATTGGCTATTTGATTTATGCTTAACTTCAACTTCCACAGGAAGGGGAAAGAGAGAGGGACGCCTTCCTTGTCCCATTTCCTTACCATTATTAGTTATCTTCTTAGGCTCCGAACTCGGAAGTTGGCAGCAGAGCTAGTTGTTGGTTACATTCGCCCACGAGGAAGAACTTAGAAATACCAAGACAAGAGGGGCGTTGTCTGAACGTTTGAGTAAGCATCTAACTGAAGCCTTTTTGTCCATCAGATCGAATGCATTAGATCAGTTGCCTCTGCAGAGGGACGCTATGCATTCTTATCTGTCTCTTTTCGAATACCATCTTCACGGTCAAACTCCCAATTCTGTCATCCTTTATGGCGCAAAAAAATTAACTGCTAGGAAAGCTCCCTTCATCCCACCGAAATAGGATCAGACAAGCAAGAGCCGTCTGCCTGCGGACTGGTTCGCCGAGGGAGGAGGGAGGTTTTGGGGGTGGATAGAGTTTGCGGAGGACACCCAACAACTTTGAGTGTCGTCGATTCACCTGAATTTGCATTATGGCATTTGCCGTGTTGGATGAGAGACATTAACCATAACGTGATTGACTGCTTTCTTGCCGTGGCTTGCATTCTAGGCTCCATTTGGCAGTTCCTTTGCCTGGTCTTATTGCTAGAAAATGTGAAAAAGGCACGGCGGAGGAAACGTCCACTGCCCATCCTTTTTTTCTCCGTGTGTTGCGTCAACAGCTTTTAGGGCTCCTATTCAAATTTTTGAAGCTTTTTTGAATAGAGATTCTTGGATGGAACAAGATGCTGTTTCAAGATTTTGACCATCTTCTTCGTAACTACCTTCCATTTCGTTTTTTTTTCGAGTTGGGTCTGTTCATTACCATGTTCCATTGGACACTTCAGAATGATGATCGCAAAGTAGGACCCTTTGGAGCTTCATCGTTGGATCTTCTCATGTCTTCTTTCTCTCTCTCTCTCTCTCTCTCTCTCTCTCTCTCTCTCTCTCTCTCTCTCTCTCTCTTTGCCTCTAGTTCAACAACCATCTGCCGTCTGAAGCAGCTCCTTTTTCCGTGCAGTTCGCCTCGTCAACCCTCTTAGCATATTGTTTCTGCCATTAAGTTCTACTCACGCCAAAGAATTGCGGAGATGACATACTCCCAAAAGACGGGAACATCTATTGGTGGATCTGACATGAAAGAGCAGATGCTCTGGCTTTCTTCTGTTCTCGGCGGGATCCTAATCTGCGTCATTGTGAGTTATCATCGCGTACAATTAGCTGCTGTTGTTTTCCCATTTCTTTCATCTATTTGTATGAATGATAGATCCTTGTACTAGTAACGATCTGGTTGACGTCCACATGCTTATTAAGTTGGACATGGTTTCTGATGAGACCGGGTAGTCAAATAGCAATCCAATTTCAGCACTCAAAAAACAGATATTGACTTTCAGGTTTTCAAAACTAGAACCAGCAAGAGCACAGTATTATTTTCCCTCTAACCTGTTAGTGGGAGAATATTGGTTCTTTGGTTGATCGTAATTGGGTAGGTAAAGTCTCCCCAAAATGTTCTACCATAATATGTTAATCATCTTATTATGCTTGAGGGCACTTGAACAAAACATTGCCAGACTGTTGGCTAATTGCCAGAAGGCATCGAGTAAAAGGATAAACTGGATGCTACCCTCAGGAAAGCTGTAAGCTCTTGCAGTTACCTCTTGTGATCATCTTCTGGGTTTATTTCGATCTTTCAGTGTTTTCTGGTTATTCTCCACTTAGAAGCTTTGTTCATTAGATATCTGCATGGGATGAAGCCGTCATACATTCTCTAAAGATTTTGTTGCATACTTGTTTTAACATGGTCCCTGCCATTTACTGTATCCAAAGTACCTGCTTCAGGATATTTAATGACTGCAAATTGTTCATCAACGACAGTAATTTCAATACTTTAGCATGTGCATGTATGTATACCACCTCTTCCCTTCTCTTTGCCTGCATGAATTATGGCCATTTATTTCATTTTGTATTTGTTCCCGATCATTCTGATATTCAGTAGTCAATAAAAATAGTCTGGTAGTCATATCTTTTCTTTAGTTACCTAATTTGTAGGATGAATTTTTGGTGTTTTGTTCTAAAAAAGGAGAAACATTTGAATTTTTTCCTTTAAAATTTTAAATCAGTATTAACAGCAGTGCATGCCTTCCGTGATATGCCAAAGTTTGTTTATGTTTTTCGTCTTGTTTTTCTGAAGGTCTATCATGTAACGGGTGCAATCAGTTCTGTGTGCTTCAAGGTCTATAGCAAGCTGCAGAGTGCTCAAAAGGTGGAGTGGAATAATAGGTAATGTCATGTGTTCACATTATTTTTGTTTCTCTTAACTTCATCAGTTCTCTTTGATCGTCACACTGGGTTTCTACCTGGGATAACATTGAACAAGCTTTACCTGCCAGGGGCTTCTCTACCGTACATGCATTTATTGTTGCAGTTGCTGCTTTGCACCTGCTCCTATTTTCAGATCTTTTTAAGGAAGATTTGGGGAAGGGGTATATCGTAGACAGGAGATCCACCTATTCTAATACTACTTTTGGGGTGAGATACAGTTCCAGGTTTTTTTTTTTTCTGTTTCTTTTTCTAGCTTTTTTGCAGACAAATGTTGGCCTAGTGCAATTTTCCTCGCTATTCGCTTTTTTTTTTAAGGTTTTGTTACTTGTTCTAAGCATTCTAACCATGTTCTACCTTATAAAAAGAGTCAAGTTCCATTCTCTTGTTCTTCTGAATGTTCTGTTGATTTTGTTCTCATTCTTGGTTCAAGTCAGTTCTAAAAAGTTTGGATCCTTTTGGAGCAGACTAGTGACTATCACCTAAATTTTCCTTTTTCGGGTAGCCTTACATCTAAGTTTGTTGCTTTCAAGTTCCAACTCTCAAATGTGTATGCATACTCAAATTCCATATTTTCCAAAACTTCTAGAAGTGATTTTCTTAAGGATAACATATGAAATGAAGATTTGATCAACTAGCCTATATCTTTCTTCGATGATTATTGAGGACATGATGACCCACATAACGGTTTTACAATCATGTCCTATTTTTCATTTTCTCTAACCAATGTCTGTTTCCATATCTTGTGCAGATTTCAATTGGTTATTTTCTTTCTGATCTTGCAATGATCTTATGTCATTATCCAGCTTTAGGTGGCAAAGAGTATGTGAGTGATATGTCCATCCACCTTTTAGATGTTATGGCTTTTCATGAAGATTAAGTGAGCCTTTTCATTGTTGCTCTGATTGTTTGTTTTAGATGCTCCATCACGGGCTGTCATTATATTCAATCATTCTTGCACTTTTGAGTGGACAAGCCCACATGTACATCCTGATGGTTTTATTCTCTGAGATCACCACTCCATTTGTTAATTTAAGATGGTAATGGTTTTCATTACAACACTATTCAATTATTTTGGATTTTATTCATCTCAACTTTATCAAGGTATCACTTTCTTTCAGGTATTTGGATGTCAGTGGGGAGAAAAAATCCAGGCTTTATGTCTATAATGGTATTGCTTTATTTTTTGGATGGCTGGTACAGTAACAAGACTCCAGAACCTTCTAACCTCTGTTGTATTCTTGAGCCTGTAGTATTTTCAGATGCCATGCGTACATTTATATACACGAGTGATGGTACAATTGTGCATGTACCCACCAGTCATTCTTAGCTGTTCACTTTAGTTTTTAAATTATTATGGAGTCAATATTTGAGAGAACAAGATCAAGGTGAATGTGATCCAGATATGAATTAGATGCCACATGGCACTGCCAAATTGGTTTCGGAGTTGAATTTGCAATAGGATAAAGTCCTTGTCAAGATAAAATTCTTTTAATTGTCGCTTATCTAGATCTAAGCTTATATTCTGTGTGTTAGGGTCAGACTGTGGTCCGCTCACTGAACATTGTGCTGTCAGCTAGTTTTGGTCTTATTTTTGTAACTAAATTTGATGATATGTTTCCATCTCTGGTCCGTGTTCAACATAAGATGTATAATTTGCATTCTCTGATTTCTTTCGCTGTTTTGGGTTATTGGTCCAACTATTTGTTGGCCTGTGTGAAATGTTAATGATAATGTGTGTGTGTGTGTGTCTCTCTCTCTCTATATATGTGTGTGTGTGTCTCTCTCTCTCTATATATGTGTGTGTGTGTCTGCGTGTGTAGTGTATGCACGTGCATACATACGTATGTGCAGTTAGTGGAAGGAGAAAAGAGAGACATAGGATAAACTAAAGAGAGATGGGAGACTATCTAGACCCAAGTTCAGCTCAATTTACAAAATAGGCAAACGTGGTTGCAATTTTTGTGAACCACATGTTTATTGGCCACCTCAGCCATGGAGGAGGGAATGTACAGATGCAAGTACTGCTACATGTTAATATGGACGACTGCTGTAAACTTTTAAATTCAAAATGGTAATAACATAGTCTATACTAGTGTACAGACAGTGAGTCTTGTTGTCCTGATTCCACTATATGTTACAGAGGATTCTCTTTATGTTTATGGTCTCTCTAAATTATGTGAAAAAAATTATTTTAAGCATTTCTGTTAAGGTAATGATGAAAGCCAAAATTAAAAGCTGTACATGTGAAAATTAAGGCTTTTATTGACATTCAATTTACTAAAATGCTTAAGAATTTGGCAATGTGATTGCTAATTGTATATCCAATCTGGATTTGCAAACACTTAACTCCGTAAGCCTTAAATCCATGGGTCTTGGGTGTGAAGTCAACTTTTTGACCCCTGGAAGTAATAATTGGGATATGGAAGTCTGCAGTTTGTTGGTGCAATGGCTTGTCAATGTGCTTTGCAAATTCTGTGTCTTAAATTCATGAAGTATGAAACAGTAAAGGCTTTTCTTCTCTTGCATACCTTAACTTCTTGCCTTTATAAACTTTTCACTGATTTTAAGATTTTAATTGAAAGAAGTACGAATTTCTAATTTTAGATTTTTTTTAAAATAAATTGTCTATTTTCACGACACCATCTTCAAAATACTTTAGGGGTTGGGTTTTCTTTAGATGCATCTGAAGCTACATGACTTGGAAATCTGAAAATGACAGAACAAGAGGATGATTTTCTCTAAAACTAAAAGGTGTGCCATTGCAAGAACGGACAGTTCCAGGACAAATAGTTGTGGACAAGGGGGGCCAAAGAATAGTTCTCTGGAACGTATGTCAAACTGTCTGGTGTTTGTTTTACAGTGGTTCCAATCCTGCAAAGAAGTACTTGAAGAGGATGGAGGGGCACCGTTTGTGAAGATCTTAAGAAATCCTTAGGGCTCATATACCCTTGCACCAGCTATCAATTATCCCAGTTTGTAGCCTTTAGGGTGTGAAACCAGACTTAGTTACAAGGTGGAATGATGCTCAGCATGCCAGGCACCCAGGCCAGTTTTGGGCCTGATAGTTATCTCTGGTGGTAGAGCCAAGTTCAACACTCAAGCTTGGAATTCATATGTGAGACATGTATTCTTCAAATGAATAGACTGTAGCACCCAGAATGCATGGAGCAGAAATTGAAAATAGCTCTCAATTGAAGATTTTGTGAAGCCTTCAAAGGGTTATATACTTATACGACAACTACAGATTGGCCTAGTTCATAGCCTTTTAACGTGTAATTGGAAGCTAGTTACAGAGTGGATTCAGATCCGCCATACTTGGCATTCAGGTGAGTTTTGGGCAGTCTTCATAGAAGAGCAGTTTTTTTGACAAACACTTTTAAAGTATATCCATGTGTAACTTCAATTTGTGGATCTGTAAATGGCATATTAGTTCATGGTGCCCAACATTTTGGGGTATGCTCACAGAAAATTCCGTGGCATTTTAATTTACATAGGCTCTTTAAGGATTCTCTGGTTTCTATGTTGCAAGTTGCAACTGTTGGTGGTATAGGAATTTGTGCTGCATGGACTCACCAAATTCAACAAGCAATTATGTCAAGTGCAGTCACACCTATGCATCAATTTTGATTTTATTGAAATTGAGTGTTGTCGAATAAGTCATAAACTCACAGGTTCATTGGACTAGTCTTACGAATAATGTATATCCTATGCTTTTGCTATATAGCATTTTGTTATTTGAAAATGTTTTACACCCTTGGTGACATTAGCCTTGTTTGCATTTCTGTGTGACTGTTTATACCACCTTCATTTTTTTGAGAAATGCCTGCACCAGCAACCACGGTACCTCCATGTGGCAGAGTGACTAACAGATTGCAGTACATGATCAGAAGAGCTTAAATAAGACATGAAAATGTTTTCATTTCTAAAGGAATAATTTAATGAACAAAGTGTTTTCAGGAATAAATTGAATGGGCTGTGATTTTTGAATTTCATATAAATAGCCTTGGGCAATTTAATAAACTATAAAATAGTGCCTTTTTTACCGAGATGATTAGCAGTTGTCATTGATCCATTGGTGTAAGAGGAGTTACCATCCCTGAGATTAGAGAGAGAGATATATATATAACCATGATAATCTGTATTGATGAAGGAAGAAGAAGACCAATGAACGACAATTAAAAATTATATTTACCCTCTGATTAAAGTTGTAATTTGTTACTTCGTGAGCTTGTGTTGTTCACTATTGTCACTCCTTGGTACTAGAATGAACTTCGATATGCATTACAATATTTTGAAAGACACTTTGTGGTGTCTAAATAAATAACTACAGTGAAAGCAGATGTTTTCTTCCTTTTAAGTTTTTCTATCTTTTTTTTTTTTTGAGAAAATTCACAATCAAGATATTGTTGGTCTTATTGGGTTCAAATGAAATTTTGTGTACTCTTAAGAGTTCATGTTTGTTCGTGATCATGGGGGTTTTATACTTGTATGAGTAACTGATAACATCAAATGAATAATCCAATGTTACACCCTTGGACATGGTCATAGATCTATCATTGGCCATGTTTGACACTACAATAGGTCCTGAGGTGGTTCATACGGTTGCTTGAATGTATAAGCTTTCTTTGGTTCTTCATTTGGTGAATTGTTTGTTTCTTCTATGTTGACATGATATTCTTTGTCAAAGTGTTGCTGGCATGGTTACAAGAGCTTCGCTCCATTGACTTGTTAGGGTTTAAGAATGAATTGGTTTTTCATGTCTGATTTCTAGTAAAAGTATCTTTGAGCATATCTGCAGATAGTCCTGCATTTTACTTTTCTAGGAGAGAATAAGGCAAAGAGTATTCCAGATCTCAGAAGTTGAACAATTGTGATTTTTCTGCTGTTGATTGACCTGTCAACAATTGATTTCAGGGTGCTAGGATCATTTTGTTCATTTTTTTCTTCAGGCACATGTATGACCATTTTGATCAGGTAAAGATTTTGTTGACATTTTCCATCCTGCGGCTTCTTTTTCTTGAAAGTTTGGACTTTGGACCCTAATTTAACAAGTTCTTGGTGAATTGCTCTTTTTTTCCTTCAATAAATAATGAGGGAAACCTCTAAGTTTTTTGGATGCTTTGGCGTTGATCCGGGGGCACATTTATCATGCCTTATTCTAGTTGTTCCTCTGTGAAGAACTTTGGGCATTTGCTTCCTATCTAGGGAATTTCATTATTTTGGATCTGGGGTGCAGGACCCATGTTATGCGCTTGTCCGTACACCTGTCCAAACATGCATCCAAGGCGCCCCATATACAAGCCTGTCTGGGACTGCACACTTAAACACAGTTAGAGATCTAATGGTCATCTCAGGGGCAAAATCAGAAATTCAAGGCCAGCCTCTCATCCTAATGGAATGACATGCTTATTAGGAGTTAACTCAGGTGTCTTTAAGATAAAGGGTTTAGTTGAATAAAAAATTTGGATCTCCCTCCATTTTTATCTTTTTTTCTCGGTTCTCTTTCTTCGGTTCTCCAATACTAGTGCGGCCTGGTGGGGTGTTGAGACCTTATTGGCCACCCAACTTTGCCCGTTGTCAAACTTCAAGCTGGTAGATCAGAAAATATTATTTGCTTACATTTAGGACTTTGTCTGCATATTTTTTTACTTTTGGATTTAATCCAACGCATGAACCCATATGTCATGAAAATGAATTTCTCTGCAATTTGTTTTATCAAGACATGAAAGAGAGAGAGCTGTTCTGACTGACTATTACGCCTTCTTTTTAGGTGAAGACGATTTTCCCGTTGGGCTTCTATGGCCTGTTAACAGTGCCTCCACTGTTGGCGTTGATGAACGTCTTTTGGTTTTGGAAGATTGTGAAGGGGTTGATAAAAACATTGTCCAGGTCAAGGCATCAAAACTGATATAGGAAAGTTTGCCTCCTTCAGTGTATCGAGTTGTCTGCTGGCTTAGTTAAGGACGACAGGCCCTCTCAAACACCCGACCTGACCAATTGATTGTATGTTATCATAATCATTATATTACAGTTGCCAGAAATTAGAAGCTAATAGTAACATGAAAATTTATGCTACTTCTTTCAGGGAATTCCTCATTGTTTCCCTTTCTTTTTTTCTCTTTTCGTTTTTGGGTTTCATAATCAGGGTAGGTTATACAAAATGGCTTCTATGTACGATTAGATATTCTTTGTCAAGTGAAAAGTTTAGATCTCTATCTAAATGGTAGGAGCAGCTACATGCTAGAAGAGATTCTCTGTGATGATTTTAAGGTTTTGACTGGAGTAATCTTCTAAACACCATGCTCTTCAAGGCAGAAAAATTTGAGATGAGGATATCGTCAGAGTTCAAACTAGCAACGAAGGTGGTCTTGCCTCCCCTTTGACGTATGCTTGATTAAAAGAGAGACTTTACCATGGGGCTCACAGCTGAATTTGTGGCTCGACGAGGGTGTGCATGATCTCTATCGGAATAGGAACTTCTCTTTCAGAATGTGAAAAAATGGATGTTAGAAGGATGTTAAGTTCTTTTCTCATCGACTTCTCTCTGTGACTGCACAAGCGACTGATTATGTCCGTCTGGGAAGAAAATTTGCATATCTGCATTCCTTTTTTTCCTGGTGAAAATTAGCAGCATTCGGACGGTCGGAAGTCGCAGGAGCATGTGCGCACAGGCTATCTAACAAGACAGTCTCTTATGAGAAGTGAAACATTGGCAGCAGCATAGGGAGGTGCAGCTCACAGGTTTCTGGGGTTTCATCCCCTCTCTTGTGGCGTTACGCTAGGACACTATATATAACGTCTCCTCTTCCGCTACCCACGTCTGCAAAGTTCTCGAGCTTTGGAGACGCTCCCTAGAAGGCTAGAATGGCACACCCCACAGCCCAACCATTTTTGTCTTCTTAATTTAGTGACCACTGATCTGCGATCCCGCGCGCAGTACCAGAGTCGAGGGAAGTTCAACCAGAGTCTATAATAAAGCTCTTCCCCCCGTGAACGGCATCTTACTTTGTAAAGTTCTCCGCAGGAACCGTGTGGTTCTTTTGAGTCCTCTGTCTGCGTAGTCTTTTTCCTTTTTGTAATTTTTTAAGTTATCTGCTTAGCAGAACAAGGTATTGCTTAGCAGGGCTGGAAAGCAATGCTTTCTAGTGTATGCTAGAATATGAGAAAAATAAAGGAATAGCTTCTTTTGTGGTTGGATTGGTGACTGAGAAAGCAAAAGATGAGGGATGAAATTTGCCAAGGCTCAGATTTACTGATTATTTAGGCTTTATGGAGTGTTAATCCAAGGCTGAGGCGACAAGTGCCCACTTTTTATTAACCCGTGCCAATAACTTATCCGCCACTATGGAGAAAATGAGAAAAAAAAAAAGGTTTCCCTTTGAACCAGTAAAAGCATCTGAGATAGAGAAATATTGATCCCTCCAACCTCCCCACTCGAGAACAAAACAAATAAAGAGAGAGAGAGAGTAATAGTATGTTTGTGTGATATGGGCACATCATGCCTTGCTCCTGCACTGCAATCTAAGTTTAATTCCATTGAATTACTGACACCGGAAGAAGAACAGTGGCCATTGGGAAAAAGAAGAAATCAATATGGCTCTGGCTGTTTCTTCGCCAACCGACGCCATTTTCCAATTCCAAGGAAAATTGGTTACAGGACAAAGTAATCTTTATCCAATCTAACAGAATCTTTAGACAATTCAACGGTCATTAGAGAAACAAACATTCTAAGTGGCTTGGTTTTTGGAGGGTTGCTTGTCAATCCAAACAAGAGAAAAGTTAAAATCTGTATTGCTTGGCGTTGGTATTCGTTTTTCTTGCAGTTTAACTCAATCAGAAACTCCGTTGGCTGGCATCCCACTGTGGGTTTTGGACCCGATAGCCAGTAGAAAAAAATGAATAAACAAAGCGTAATACAATATTTTGCTCTGGTGCTATATTATCACCTCATCAACGACCAAGGAGAACAACAAGAACGTCCAAATCTAACGAAGAGACGTTGCTTTTCGTAAGTATTACTTTAGGTAGTTTGTTTCTGAGCCTTATTTCATTAAGTGTGCACGAAGATCTCTCTCCTTGGGTCGCGAACATGAAGTTTGTCCACCACTACGCATTCTTGAATCCATGAATCTAATGTGAAATGTTTTTCCACATGTGGCAAGAGATCCACACTAAGATCTGAGATTCATCAAACTATAGATCCTGACCTAAACTACACACTTGTGGTCCTAGTTTTACTTTTTTCATTTTAAAATCAAAGAGCAAAGGCTCTTCTGATCTTATGTCCAAGGATCTTAATTCCTGAGATTTAGAACAAAGTAATAAATAAAGGGCAATCAAACATCTGCAAAGTGAAACAGCTTATGACCCAACTTGTTTCATTGGAAAGTCTGGGTTAGAAATGGCAGGGCCCAGTCTAGTATTAATTGACTTCTTCCATCTTAGAAGCCTAACTTTATTCCCTAGTAGGTACAAGGAGCACTTGTTGGACACTATTAATATAATGGCCCGGACATGGTTGGTGGATTTTGACCAAAATGTCTCCCCGGCTACATGTACCCGTGCTTGGAAGCATTGTTTTGCCGTTTCCATGTCAAAACCACAAGCCGCAAGGTAAACGGCGCTCGAATTTTGAAGGCTATTGCATTTTATAAAACGCATGCAACGAGAGAGGGCTTTGAGCCCCTCAACGCCTCGTCCCCAGGATCAACATGAAAGGGTAATCCTTGTTGAATCTGTATCCACCGCAAAAACCCTTGCCACAATTAAAACTAACCTTAACACCAAGCACAAGGGAAAGTACTTGATTCATAAACTACGTGTATTCAGAAAGTACTGGATCAACTGGAGAACCACTTAGTTTGAAGCTCCAGCAGCAGTTCTGGAGGAAACAATCGGCGCACCCACAGTTTCGATGGTGTATGAATGAGCGCCTCAAATATGTTTTACATTAGAAATACATGGCGATCAGGCTGTCGCGCGCCCACAAATTTCAGATAACCATGGAAAGAGGCATCTCAAATGCAAGGGTGGTCAGAGATCCAGAGAACAAATAGATTCAAACCCGAGTAACAGTAGCCAAAAATCGAAGCCCAACATGGCAGTGGTCATCAGGGCCTACCTGGGGAACGCACGAACCTTGAAGAGTCTGACAGAGGACGTGGACCTTAGATTAATGGAGTATTAGCATTTCTGACCCCGTTTTCCCTCCATTATAGGGCAATAAGTCTTCGGGAATACTCTTCTATCTGATTCCTTGCGGACAGTCTGAACCAGAAGCGTTGTCCATTAGCTCTTTCCGGCAAGGAGGCACTTCCCATGCCTAAATCGGAGAAGCCCTTTAACGGTGAGACACTGAGGGCATCCACCTATGGTTGGAGCTTTTATTGTCTTTTAATGGCAGAGTTGCAACTGCTGCTGTGGGGGAGGGCACTACCCCAAGTTAGGTCAATCACACACGCAGAAGCGTTGGAAGTCATTTGCATGAACAACGGAAGAGGGGCTCCTAAACCCACACACACTTGGAAGCTTTTCAACAACAAGAAAAAGCATGTGCAACCCTAAGAACAACCATCTCAGAAACAAAGACAGACACAAACATGCACGCTTTGCATATGGTCATGCATGTGATTGTGGCATATATATTAATTACATACAGGCATATGACAACCCGGGAGCTCACAAGGAAACAGAAGAGAAAAAACCTGCTCTGCGCTCTGTCAAGAGTCAAGACAAGGGGGAAGAAAGCCAGTGAGTGTTTTTGTGTGTGTGTGTGTTTGTGTGTCAACACTAAGTGAAGCAAGCAGCCAGCTTCTGTTGCGTATAATGCACACCTTAATGGAAGGGGACTTCAAAAGGGCCCGAAAAGGAAAAGAGAGAGAAAAAAATATATATCAAAACTGTTTGTCAGTTTGTAGCTTTCATTTGGCGTTACCTTTCTCATCTGACCCGACAGGCAGGAGGCCCTCCAGGGGAAGCATTACCATGAGGAGAGCGGCAACTCTTAATGCTACCAGCAGGACTCGCATAGGCATGCCTCATCCGGTATTCAACACCCTGTATCGAACCAAGCATGGTTGCTGCATCGTCCATGCCCGTGCTCTGTAATGGCTCCAAGGTTTCCACAACATCACTCATGAGGGGCCTGGCCTTTGGATTCTGGCTCAGGCAGTAATATGCTAAGCTGCAAGCTTTTTGTGCAGCCCTCACTGAATACTGACTCTCAAGTCGGGGATCGATGATCTGCAGAAGTTTTCTCTTGTCATTCAGCTTGGGACGAGCCCAATCCACCAAACTTTGCTCTTTGGGAGGCCGTGTCTTATCAACTGATCGTCTACCAGTTAGCAACTCCAGAAGCACAACACCGAAGCTATAAACATCGCTCCTTGCTGTCAGGTGACCTGATAAGAAAAGGCTTTACCACTTATGTACTCTCGCTATGAATAACTACCCTTAGCTTTACTCAGACAACCAATTTAATTAGCAAGTACGCTATGAACAGGCACATCATTGTCAAAGAAGTCTGACTAGGAATGTGAGATGATCATGACCATACCACGATCAAAAACTGAAACTACCCCACATGCACCTTCCAACCCCAGCCAATAGACAATTCAGGGTCTTCAAATGAGGGAAATGGAGTAAAAGACGCTGAAAACAGATGCATTACAAAATAAATATCAGCAAAATGAAAGGAAATAAAAGTAAGCCAGCTGGTGACGTAACTCATAACACTGATTTCTATTATCCTACACTTCCATCAAGATTACAATAAGCAGTGCCTAATGTTTTTGAAACCCATAGTATACCACTCAGAAATTGGTGCGACAAAGTTAAGCACCGGCAAGATTATTACGGCCCGAATTCACCTTAGCGGCAACAGGTAAAACACCACCACCAGTTCTGAACAGCTTAAGTGTCACCCTTGTGCCATGTGTCGAGCTAGACACTCTTGAATATGCTTCTTTATTTTCAAGGAACCTGCCCAGAACATGAGCCTTAGCTGCACAACTCCTGACAGCCTAAAACCCTGTGGCTAATAACCTCACCCAAAGGGCCTATGTCTGCTCAAGCTTGCGCAGTGAGTGGCCCCCATGAGATTTTAACTCGACTGCTTTCCTAACAGCCAGAGACAACCTACCATGCCAACCGTTGGGGCTCTTGGATGTGCATCTAGGAACATCTCTATTTTTTAGCAAGGTGGCATAGTCAGGGAAAGCCACCACATTTGTGATGCGCTGGCATTGTAAGAATTATGGGTATCATGAATTAATCATCAGAAGACACATGACATGACTGTACCATGACATTCGCCCATCACCATGGGGTCCATCACTACTCAGACTCTCTTGGAGGAAAGCCAAGGACAAGGCATAACATGAAGCGCAATCATATCTCAACTTACCATGTGAAATCTAATGCGATTCCTGGCGTCTTTTTTTTGCTACACATGCTTGTAAAAAGCACTTTGTCTATATAGAAAAAAGTAATAATTCGGGTAATTCTGATTCTTGCACATTTATTCCTATTTTAGAAACCCTGATGGGACCATTTGGAGTGACACATGTTAAAGCTAGGTTTTCACAAAACCCATCTGTGGAGAGGACCAGGCTTTTCATCTGAGTTTTTCAAAAAACAAAAACCAGATTTTGTTTTTTAGGATGACATTAAAACCTGGATTTCATTTTACGTATTTGATTAGATGGCCATAACCAGGTTTTGCCAGAATTTAATAAACTAGATCAATACTCTTTCTTTCGAACTCAGTTTGGAGCGTCTCCTAAACGTGCCTGAAACCAGGTTCATTTTTGTTACCGGATTTTACATCCAAACAAAGTTTATAACTGGGTTTGGCTCCAGTCATCATCCAAACCGTGAACGATATCTTTTCATACAAATACAGCAACACGACAGACTTACACTTTGTAAAGCTACACTTATAATTCTCCCATGTATACAAGACTCCTGATTACTAGAGTTACTGTATGGAATCCAAAGCATCTAACGAGTCAGCAGGCAAAAAGAGAAGCAAAAAACAAAAAGAAACTCACCAGTCATGACATATTCAGGAGCTGCATATCCATAGGTGCCCATCACACGTGTGGAAACATGTGTCTGATCTCCTTGAGGCCCTGCTTTGGCCAGTCCAAAATCAGAAAGCTTAGCCGTATAGTCCTGCATAGGATGGCAAAAGGAAAGAAAAAGTAAGATTGTAGATTGATACGCTAGTATGGACATGTGGAGTTAAGATATCAGGCATTTATGATGTTCTAGGAAGCACCACTAACAGAGTCCAACAATATATTTGAGGTTTTGAAATCTCGGTAGATGACCGGTTTTTCGGCATTGTGCAGGAAAGCAAGCCCTTTTGCAGCCCCAAATGCAATCATCATTCTTGTTGCCCAAGATAACGGAACAGATGCCTCTGCAAGTAGAGATGCTAATTAGTTCCAAGTTACAAATAATATCACAGGCTAAACAGAGTAAAAGAAGATGCAGATGTGGAAGTATAACTAGGAGATGTAAATAAACGTATTTCTGTAAAACAAACCACAAAAAAACAGATGGAGACATGCAGTAACTGTATCAAGAAGACATTTTTAGACATGGGTTCCACAACAAGATAAAATGGAAGCCATCAGGCGTCCCTGACGTTCCTCCAAAATATATATTGGATATCTTGACTTGAACTCTTCCACTGTAATCTAAAATGACCACTGCCAAACCTCCCTTCCTAACTTCATTTTCAAGCAAGATATGCAAACTATCAAGTACATTTCTGAATTTGCATGTAAATATAAAACACTTTCAGTAGGACATACACATTACCTAACCTAAATGCCCAAGCTCATTGACGTGAAAGGTGAAAGCACAGAGAAATAAGTTTAAAAGCACTAGCAACTCAGGAATTTGATTGTCAAACAAAATTTACAGGTAAAGCCTCAAACTGAAGCAACTTTTGGCCAAGGCCAGGTGACGAAGAAAATGAGAATTACTGTCATAAAACAAATAAGAATGTCCTATTTGCTCTGTTCATAACTGCAAAATGTCTTTGACTCTGTTCTGCCATGGATAAATGAACCATAGAACAGAGCCTTCACGCCCTTAAAAAACCCAACCAGCAGACTGCGTTAAGATTGATGACAAAGAAACTCGCCAACATAAATGAAATGCAGATCGTACACTCAACAGTATGGGACGCTAAGGAACTGTCGTGAGAACCAAAAACCCTTGTGTGCTTTAAAAAGAATACTTGTGAAAAGAGGAATGTGAAACAGGAAGAACGAACAATAAAAACAAAGAGAAAGAAAACTTCAGTGTATGCATACTTCGGAACAGGTGGTTCTCAAGGCTGCCCCGAAACATGAACTCATAGACAAGCAGCCTGTGATCGTCCTCGGAACAATATCCAATCAGCTTCACCAAATTGGGGTGCCGAAGCTGCCCCAGGAAATTAACCTCCGTCTGCAAGAACCAACCATCAACAGCAAGGGCTCCCGCATGAGTAACCCTAGACGCGAAGCAGTCAAACAAACTACGGTGAAAGCCAAAAAGACATGAATAAATCGCACTTACGAGCCATTCTCTGTGGCCTTGAAGGCCGTCCTTGTTAAGAACCTTAACAGCAACAGGTAGGGATTTTAGACCAACCCTCACGTTCTCGTCGATGTATCCTTTGTACACGGTCCCAAATCCTCCTTCCCCAAGGATATAATCCGAGCGGAAGCTCTTAGTGATTGTCTCAAGCTCAAACAGAGTGAAGGCGATGACTTTGGCGGATGCTACTGTGTGCCTCGGATCATCTGCATGTTTCGGGTTCGAAGAGTCGCTCAATTCTGATGAAGAGCGTTTGTGTCTCTTCTCAGAAGGGGTATTTTTAGCTGGTAACTGAAACATGTGGAGCTGCTGAACTGTTGTTGTCCACAAAAAAGATGGGAAATAAGAGAACTAATTAAATCGAGGAGACAAGAATGGGTATTTTGTGAATTAACAGAATGCGTACTGCGAACTCTAAACAATCGTAAAGGAAAACAAACAGAAACTAGGAAACGCCAAAAAAAGAAATACACAGGAAACAAAGGAAGTATCTCTCCTTGAGCAAAGAAAATGGAACCCTGAAGGAACTTTCATGTTAATGTCCTTAAAAAAACGAAACAAAATTACGGGGTTTCATGATATTGGGAAGAAGGGGGAGAAAAGAAAAGAAAATTAATTTATGCACAGACAGCCACCCTTTGCGAGAGAGAGGATGAATCACGAGAACCCCATTGACAGGAAACCAGGAAAATATGGGGTTCCTAATCCCACTCAGCCACATAGCAATGTGCTTTCTCGAATTGTCGTACCCAAAAAGGAACAGAAAGAAATCAGAAATAGTAAAACCCCAAGCGAAAGGTAAAGAACCGGGCACTTTTTCTTGGGAACACATCAAAAATCATCCAAAGGATGAATGGCAAAAAAGGAGGTGAATTTGTTGCGTGTGATGCAGTGGAAGAAAACCCACTAGAGAGGACGGAAGGTTGGGATAGAATTTCACGCATTATGCGAATGGTGGTGGTGACGGCGGTACCTTGAGCATGGGTAACGACAGCTGATTCCTCTCTGGTTCCACAGTTTCCCATCTCACTCTCATTCTTGTTGTGAAGCTTCTGTTCCTGCAATTCCAGCAACTATTCCCTGCAACACCACATCATCACACAACGTTCAATAATTGGGCCAGAAAAACACACCCCACAAGGCCGACTTCGATCCGCTTGATGGGAAGCTCTTGTCCAGAGGCCGAGCTGCTTCTGCGGCTTTTGCTTATGAAAGACGGGGTCTTCTTCAAGGATCGGGAGACGATGCCACCATTCTCAGCTCAATTCGTTTCAACCGTGCCTCATTCTTTTCGTTCATTCAGGTTGTTTGTTGAAGTTGAGCCAAAACCAAAGATGAAGATTCCACTCTCTCTCCCCACTTCCCCTCCCTTTTATTTTTTGCCTTCTCTTTTCTTTATTTCTTTTACGCCTTGCGGCCCACCCTCAGTTACCCACAAGCCAACTTCCTTTCCTTTATCGGGGACAGTGGAGTGTGTGAATGTGGGGTAAAAAGGCTGGCGCTCTCTCTCTCTCTCTGTGCTTTCCCAAGGTGGTCTTGGTGGGATCATCAGGTGGGCATGGAGACACTTGGGTGAGGTGAGGTCCTTCCTCCTACTTAGACAGGAACCAGAACGGGCAACTCCCACTTCCCTGCCTAACTGGATCTCTCCACTTTTCTGTCCGTTGTTTATGCATACTTAGTTTATTATATTATTTTACCGAAGGGTCCTCTCTGTCACGTCCCTTCCTCACCTCTGCTCCGTCTCCAACACCAAAAAGAAAGAAAAAGAAGAAAAAATGCAGTGCCCTTCTCAATGAGACGGAAAAGCCCCCACCGCCTGCGGAGTAAGTATAAAGTTGCGGACGGAAATTTTATTGTTAGCTTCATGGCGTCGGAAGGGTGAGATAGAGTAGTAAAATTATGCTCCTCTTAAATGGTAAATTGCCAAATCCTGGGGAGAGGGGCCCCGATGGGCATTTCGGAGTCGCTACCGGACTGGGGCCGACCCCCCCGGAGTAGGGGACAAGCTACATGTGCGCGTAACGAGGCCCTCATCAATATTGATCTCTCGTTCGTTTTTTTTTTCTGAAAAGAAAAAAGAAAGTAGTTTCTTTTCCCTTGACTCTGTCATCACCATTATCGTCATTCATCATTTTGGTTAATCCTTACAGTAAGCAGTCAGTCAGTAAGAGGTTTGGAGGAGGAAAAAGACAGAGACAGTTGACGCAACATGAGAGATGTGTACAGCCCCACTCTTAATTATGCTCTCGAGTTTTGGCTGTTCTTTCCACCTATGAGGTCGAGTCCACCACCACCCATCCATCTCTCCCCTCCACCACCATCACCACCGGTTCCCCTTCCTGTCCACTCTGTTTCTTCTCTACTTGTTCTGCCAAACCTTGGAGCTGGAAAGAAGATGGAGAGAGAGAGTGTGTGAGAGATTGAGAAAGAAAGCTTGGTCTTTTCCGTTAAATCACACTCTTTTCATCAAAAGCACCTTAAACTAAAGCCTGCCTTCCCACGTTACTGTCGAGAATTAGATCCAAAATCTTCTGTTGCCTCGGTCTCTACTTGGGATGGGCACCGAGCCACGAGAAAAGGAGGAGGGGAGATCAGAAACACAGGCGAAGAAAATGGGAAATACAAGGGAAGCGGGTGAAGACTGAAGAAAGAAAAGGTACTGGGAAAAAGCCCGCGATGGTGGTGTCCCTGGTGGGCTGATGGTCAAAAGTTTCGTTTGCAATGGGAAAAAGAAAAGGGATTGACTAGAAAGCAAAGATATCCTCTTGGTCGGCACGTGGATGCCCTGCACGCGCGTGCGCATGGGCACACGCAAACATGCATTTGTCGGGTTCCCGAAATTTCCTCCGGTGGACCATTTCAGCTGCCCGTCCTGCCCACAGGACCAAGACCCTCCGGCATGCCTCTGAAGCGTCTGAGGGGCTCTTCTTGACCATGAAACTGTGAATAACACCCATGGGCAAAGTTCAAAAGCCAGCCAGCCAGCCTCCCTCCACTGCAGCACGTGTTCAGATTGTTTTGTCCTGTGACAGTAAGAAATGTATATCACGGACCGTGGAGATCATCCTGTCCTCACGACGGACAAGCCGGTCGGGCTTTCTCGGAATTAGCAGCAAGGCGAGGCCCATACAAACACACCCGCAGTTATTGCAATGTCCCCCCATTTTCGAATTCAACACCCAAATGAAAAACCTTTCATTGAGTGGTCGGCAACAAGTTATAACTCATGAAAAGAAGAATCAGATGCGGTCCCGGCAACCATGCACATCATTTTCTTCTACTATTCACTCGAATAACAACTCCTCACTAGACGGATAAATGGGCTCAAGGCCACGCGGTTTTAAAGGGCCCCACAAATGGACATCTTGTGGCTTGACATGATCCCGATCATCGATTTTCAGCACTAAAACCAGAAGCACGGAGCCAAGATCTAGTACCACCACGAAAGAAGGATGAACAGATTGCTTCAGTACAAAACGGGAATAGGTGTACGCAGGCAGGGAGAGATGTGTGTCTTTGAGAGAGAGAGACGCAGGGAAAGATAAAGGGAGAAAAAGACGTTAGAGCAAGCATAACCATGAGACGACGATTGTCCATCAGGCCCACAGGAATAAATTACAACGTATCAAATAAGCACCCAAATTGTTATCTTATGGAGAAGAAGTGTTTCAAGCTCACGTTGTTCATTTTAATAGCAAATGCTTCCAAGTATGATGCTACGTTCCTGAGGGGCTCACGTTGATGAACCACGTCCAACTGTTAAGCCGTCAGCAAAGTTTCGAGTTTCAATCAAATCACCAGATAAATGGAACCAAGCAGATGCCCATGATAGAAAAAAAACCAAGGGGTTCACAAAATCTGCCAGATAGACTGTGACCGACTTCCTAAGAACTGAGGATCAGATACAACTTCGAACACTTTTTCTCTTTAGTCTTTTCCTTTTTTGTTCAATTGAAACTTCATTATCCCAATTTCCGACTTGATCTTGCAAAACACGCAAAAAAGCTCCAGGGAAGGCAATCTGCACTCTACAAAATGTAACTCACTCCAAAACTCGTACAAGGAGGTTAAATAGGAAACCAGAAAAAAGACACGGTCAAGGTGATGCTTGCGCTTCTGCGCCACAATGTAGGAAGCAGCGCTGGTTATAGCACGGTGTTTATATAGAAACAGAGCTAACCATTCGCTAGGCGACCTGGCTGTCAAATCCCAAAGCATCATGGAAATAAATAAGAGGACAAACTAGCAGACCGAGCTTCTCAACAAACGCCTGACCAGTGCTAAGCCGCCTCTCTTCAGATAAGGAAGATTAAAGAGGGGATATTGGTCCCCTTAAAAGATTACTACGGTCTTGTCTCCGCTGAGCTTTGTAAGGTCAATCGTCACCAACAAAGGTCTTCCCCTCGTAATACCTCTTCTCGCTTTCTGATTTCTTTTCATTCCGCTTCTGAGGAAACCAGAAGTAAGGTTAGTGATACTTTGAACTTGCAAATTCAGTTTCCGTACATCAAAAGGAATATAAAACTACAGATCACATTCATGTCACAAACGAAAAGAACAATGTTGCATCACAAGGACTTGATATAGTAAAAATAAGAACTTTTGAGTGAGTAGAGACGTTGAAGTGAAAGCAAAAGGAAAACCTGGTAGGCCTCGTGATTAGCGACAATCCTTTTGATGATTGTAGTGGTTGTGATGTCCAAAGGACTTTCCAGCTCCTTGAAGATACCCATGCTCGTTGGGACAGCATATGGATTGCAGTTGCCCTGTTTATGGGTTACGTCATATCAGCACCAATTGACAGTTTTTGTGCTAATAGAAATGGAATTTTACATAGAAGAATATGTTGTGAATGTACTTTTACAATGTAAGGCTGTGTTTCGGAAGCAGAGTTGAGGTTAGAGATGAGAATGAAAATAGGCATGGAGATGGAAGCAAATAGGATCCTCTCCAAGTAGATGAAACCGGCTTATCTCCACCCTCACTCACTTGCATCTCCGTTCCTACAGCCTACCATTTCCACGCTTCCAAGCAGTCAAACAAATAAATGTTCTAAGGCACTAAATGCTCAACAATCTCCTCCAAATCCTAATCCTTCCTCCAACTTGCCATTGTCAAACGAAGTCCAAGTAGCAAGGCTAAATTAGGCTAGTTAGCCAATAGAATAAACAAATGTAAAAATGTTTCAAAACCAACCTTCGTGTAATCCATGTTCTCAGCAACAGTTCCATGCACCACCAGGGAGATGTTAAATGTAGTGATCTGCAGCACAAAATAGAGAATACACCTTTAAACATCGCTACACTAAATAGAATAATCTTCAGAGCATAAAATAGCAAATGTAGTTTTCAATCAGGAAATTGTTAAAGGAAAGAACTTTTAGGACAAGTTAAGCACGGCCCAACCATATCTTTTGACACCTCCCATGGAGCACCAATTATAACCTCATCCACATATCGACAAGCTAAAACACTTAAGCTTCTTTCGTGTAGATTCATAATTGGACGATGTGCCCCTCTATTGTTACTGCAATGACCACCATGACGTCAAATGCAAAATGTTAGATGAAACAAACAAATACAAGTTGCATAAACTTAACATACCACATTACACATTCACAAATAAAGTAACAGGACAGGAGCACGATTAAATTTACACCATCGGAGCACAAGTAAATTTTCACTATCACAATAAACGAAGAACCATTGTTACATACAAACAGAAATTTCATGCAAAAATGAAGCTATGCTTATGTTATCCCTCCCAAATCGATCTTCCAACAATCTGGCAATTTTAATACCACAGTTTCTCACACACATACACACAAACAGAGAGAGAGAGAGAGAACTGTGAGAAAAGTAATTTATATCAGTGAATTTTCTATTAGGACTTCATCGTCAGTATATGATGCAATTTTATTCATCTTTCGGGACTTGATCTTCAATACATGATCCAAGTTTCTTTTCAGTTCCTTTACCTTTCATTTCAAAATTTTTCGATCTTCACAAATTCCCATCATATTAGTTCCGCAATAATGAATCTCTAGATAAGTGTGTGTCACTTAATGCTGTATAGTTTTAGGCTCATTTTCTACGATGATGCTGAAACTGGTGCCTTAGATCAACTTGGTTGGCTAAGTCAACCAACCCAGTTTTTCACTTATACATGTTTCTTATGTGAAGAAGCCACATAAAAGATTATGACCTGGAATGTTCTTTTACATACCATACTTATTACATGTTCCAGGCAGCCAAAAAACTCTGGATGTTCCTCGATTTTCAAGAAACCATGGGTTCACCTTGTAGAAGGACGCCCAACATGGGGTGCATGAGTGGTTGCTTTGGGTCATCAATAACCTAGAATTATTTACTTTTTGATGAACATTCTGCGTCTAATTAAGGAATCCAAATAACCATAACTTTGCACCAAAAGAGTGAAAAAATGTAGATCCCAAAGACCGAATATGATTTGCACTTTTGCAGTTAGCCACTTATGGTTGTCGACTTGCCGATGAATCCTACAATCCAAGGACGTGAAACATGAAATGCCATCTATTGGAGTTATCAAGCAGCCTAGTCTGCACGTGTCTGCTTCCCTACCAAACTTCTTGAGGTTTCAGTTACACAGTATGAAGATCATATTTATAAAAATGGGTTTCTTTTTTTTTTTTTCATTGCATGTAATCCACTTTTCACTGACTATAATTTTTACCAAGGTACAGATATCATCTTTTCCACTTACCAGCATTTACTAGTTCATAATGTCAAAGTCTGCATGAAAATCCTGCTTCTTCATTAAACGCAAACTCAAACATGTTATCATTACATGATAGTCAATCGCCATAATTGTTTCATCACTGTAATCAATTTTCTGTTACGATGGTTGATGTACTAATTCCCTTACTATTAATAGGATGAGTCCACATTATTTACTTCATATGTTTGTCAGAGACTCCATTCGTATTCTTCATATTTAAATAATTTTGATGAAGTATACTTACTTTCAAGTAATAGTATACATGTTTATGTTTTCCATGAAAATATCCATCCAACTTAATAAACTGACTCAACGAACCCTATTCATCAGGTCATTAAACAATGGTCTCAGACTACCAACATGCTCGTAACTCCTTACAACAGGTCGAGCTTTTTTATCTAAAAACATAAGCATAGTGATCACCAGCATCTAAGTTCTTCTATCATTTGGAAGTTTATCTTCAAGTAAGTGCTAAGATAAGATAAAGGGAAATGTTTTAAGCTAACATACTTAGACAAAAATATATTTTTGCACTAAACATGTCTAGATAGTGAAGATGGCCACAACCTAAAAAATATTGCAACCCTCTTTATAGGAACTTCATTTTCATTATCATCACCACATGAGAAACAGCAAAGCCTATGCAGGATGCATCTACTTGAACTTGGGCATGAAAACCAGCCAAAACGTCCTATTCCTTCATCTATCAAGCAATTGGTGGTAATATGGATGGCACCCACCTTATCCCCACAGATTTACTAGGAAGCATCTAGTTGACCAATATGACCATTTCATATACATGAAGCATCTATACAATTACCTGTTAATGTATCAAAATTGACATACTACTCAGGTCTCCATATATTCCACCTCGTGACTGCACACCCTTGTTTTTCTATAAGACAGGTTTCTCCTACAAGTAGCAATCATCTATCATTCATCTTCAATGTCTACTAAGCAAGTTCAATCTAGACCACATAAAGCGCTTCCACTTTGGATGCCCACAGCAACCTTTTTGCCTTCCCTGAAATCAGGTCCCCGTTTTGTTTTCCTTTTTAAAATATTGGGAGAATGTCTGAAGACTCTGAACATGTGAAAAATAAAGCACGAAGCACTCCATAAATTAACTTCTATCACAGCAGTCATGTTTGCTGAGATGGGCACAAAGACCTGTTCCCAGTAACTTATTTCCTTATATAGCTAATAAATAGAAGATAATAAATACGAACCAGGTAGGGTTTAGAAAAATAAAAAATGGTAAAATAACCTTAAGCCAGCAGCTCGGAACCACTGAACTGAAATATTGCCTAGGGAGTTAACACAAATAAGATAGCTGGCATGCTATATATATGCTACATATGTCAATGACTCTGAGGGCCAGTTTGGGTGCCAAATGACAAAACCTTGCGGAAAACCTAATTACTAAAAACCTAGTTGTGTAATTTTGTCTTATTGGACTTTGAAAATCTAGCCATGTTGTTTACGTGACAACATTTGTAAATTGGTTCTGACTAAATAAAGTAAAAAAAACTCACTTTGGGGATGAAAAGGCTGCTCTCCCTCAGTTTTCAAGAAACTGGAATAAACTCACTTATGGCAAAAAACTAGTTTTGCAAAAATCTGGGTTTTGTGCCATCCAAAGAGGCACAATACCCCGTTTTAGGTTTAAAACTGGTTTTGCCACCAAAATGAGGTTTTAGTGGCATCCAAACAAAGCCCGTGGTCTTACGTATGAAAAACCTGATTAGCTTTCGGACCAGTGGGGTTTAATTGCAAGTAGAGTAAAATCAACTTCAGTTTTTTTGCTTTAAAGATGCAAGAAAACAGAAGAATGTTTTCTGGAGAAAGGAAACCTTTTCAATCTCTCTCTCGCTCCTGTTTGTGTATCATTTTTCCTCATCTTCTCATCCACCTCCACCCTCCTTCTCTACTCCGTTGCCACCATACTTCCCACCACCTTCTTCTCCTCTTATATCATCACCACCATCATCTAATACATGGTCATTGTCACCACTATTGGCCATAAATGTTCCATTCCCTTCCGCCATTACCACCACATAAGCCATCAGCACTACCACCCTCCTCCATCTTTACCACCACATCTATCTTTTCTGATCCTTCATCATCACTAACACCACCATTGACCAACAACCTTTCCCCCTCCCTCCTCCACCTTAATCGTAAACCCACCACCACCCATCGCACTCCTCTTCTTTTCATGGGGGAGAGGGTATTGCCCACAAACCTTAGTTGTTAAACTAGCAATCAGATGGTCAAACTAGTTACATGGTCAAGCCAGGTGCCAGTCAGCAGACTGGTCCATGCCTCCAATCTGTGGGTCATATTTGATGGACTAGTTGACCAACTTGGTCAACAAGTCTGTGACATGGGCCCTTCCAAAATTTCAAATATGACTTTTGATCATGTGTGCATGAGTGTATACTGTAACAGCCTTTTAGGGGCTGAAACCGAAACTGCTAGGGAACGGGTTGGGATCTGCCAGACCAAGGACCTAAGCTCGAGAGTGGCTCAGGCCGTTACAGTGGTATCAAAGTGCGGTTCAACACTCGGACTTGAGGATGGATTATAACGTCCCAAAAATTTAGTCTCGTATTGAAGATTGTGAGAGATCTTCAAAGGCTTACAAAAGGGATTGTTAAATAGTTAGTTGTCTTACTTCCTTACCTTTTTCGGGCTGGAAGCACAACTACTAGGGGCCAGGTTGGAATCCGTCTAGGGGCCCGAGTCTAAGAAGTGGGTCGGGTCATTACATATATTGTCATCACGTTTTGCAGATTTTGTAATTATCTATTCTATTATATATATAATTATAGATATAATTATAGATATATAAATTTTTACATTTCTGAACATAAATATCTATATCTGCACATTTTACAAAGTGTGTGTGTGTGTATATATGTATTCAGTATATTCTGTGGGTTTGTGCATGTGTATGGCTGTGTGGTCTTATGCATTATCAGTGAACTATATGGCTACACAATTCATTATAATATTTTATATCTTCTGTTACTTTATTATATTCCACTTAGAATGTTGCGTTCATGTGCCTCCTTATACTCAGAACTGAGTACGCTCAACTTGTCTCGCCTGGTCATTTTAGGGCTTTGACCAACCTGAGTCCAACTACCGATTTTGACAATTGAGGCATCAACTAGTCTTTTGGAACCTTGACTAGGATGAGCCCAACTTCCGATTTTAACAACTAAGTTATCAATATCCTCCTCAACTATCTTTTTCGTCAATAAGAAAAAAAAATATTTGTGCATTCAAACAGCCCATTCTATCCATTGAACATTGTACATTTTCAACATCGGCCGGTCGCCCTCTAGATAAATAATAATCAAACAAGCCTGCCCGAGTTCAAAAGTAAACTACAGCTTATAGCACAAGAAAGCAACAGAAATGACCATGAACTGAACATTGTATATTCTCAATATTGGATGGTTACCCTCTTTGGTTAAATTGACTTAGCTCAAAAGTAGTCTATAGCTTAAAGGTCAAAGATGCAAATAGAAATGACCACAAGAACAACAAACAAACGATGCATCTGTGGATACATAGGTTACCAACCAATATCCAGTACTCTAGTTCACACAAGTAGTGGACCTTCTCAAATGTTAAACACATGCTTGTTACAAGTACCTATTCCAAATAGTAGGGTTTCTAAAGTTTAAAAGCTAAAAGACATCACATAGTAAAGACTGTCAAAGCCAATATGGTTAATGGAATTGAAAGTTGTTTCAAGGTGGTGTTCAACAACATTCACCTGACGGTTTGATCAGTGTGGATACCAACAAGCAAAAAATCTCCAAGTCCACGAGCCAGTCGCAAGATCTACAGAACACAGCAGAATAAATGTTTGAACTTTGAACAACACAGAAAAATAGTTTAAAGAATTTAACATCAAAGAAGATTCACTTTTAGAAATATCATCTAACCAGTCTTTAACCTCCAACAGAAATTCTTATACCTTTAGAAAAAAAAGACTTTGTCTATTCAACAAAAGAATAGAAAAGTCAAGGATTGCAAAGTGGTATAATCATGCTAAAGTACAAAAATCTTGAATCACATAAAAGCATTCTGTCTTTGTTGATCTGGTGGGATAGGCTCCTGAGAATGCTTGAAGTAACTCGAGTTATCATAATCCTTAATAAAGGATGTTTTAATGCTTACTTACCACAGGAGTGAAGGGAAGTCTATCAAGTTATCCTCCCTGATGATCGTTTTCCTCAGACTGTCTATCAAGGAGAAAAAAAGAAAACTACACAGGCAGTAACATGAGGATCTTCAAATATTTCTAAACAAGAAGGATTGATTAGTTAGATAGAGAGAGAAGTTTAATCATCCATTCTCTTGCCATCCCATGCATATGTTCAGCACTTCACTGACTTCCTCCCCTTCCACCCACACAATTCAACCCAAACCTCTCATTTGAATAGAGTTGTGACCACTGCATTTTATTAAACTATTAGGTAATACTTTTGGTCCAAACCTTTTCTCTTAGCATCTAGGATGCAGGCATTTTTCTTCTCTTTAATTTGCATTGCATGCATATGCACATGGAGAGAAGAAGGAAGAGAATGTGTAAGAAATAACAAAAAGGTAAGCTCGTGAATCCATCCAGTCCAGATTTGTAATCTTCTTTGAGTATGTAATAAAGGTGTATGAGCCTGATAACAAAATAAACTAAAGAAGTCTTCCTGAACATTTATGTAAAAGCAAAGGTGAAATGGAAGCATGTAAATCAGTAAAAATACACAGGAAATCAAAAGGATCTGAACATCAGTACTAAATTTGGGGATATACAACAAGAAACATCTATTGTAGTATACATTAACAAATTAACTAACTACTGCTGCACCTAAAGTTCTCCAACTACCTAGGCTTTCGACATATTGATTGGATGATAAAACGGATGACTTGCTAGACCCAAGTGACCATACTGGATATTAACAGATTTCTTAGATATTACGCCTCTTAAGGACTAATAATGTCCCATCATGGCCTTAGGACAGATGCAAGTAGCCACCTCCTGGGATGATAAAAGAGACCAAAATGGCAATGACAAAGGGAAAGTCTTTGAAATCCAGAGAGATTGAAATTTAGACAGGAGTTTTACAAAATCAATGTGTAAAAAACTACAAGCCATTCAGTGGAACTTGTTCATCGATCAAAGAAGCACATGGTTCAGCAAGCACATTAATGTCCTTAAAAGTGTGGCACAGATACCAATAGTGACTTTAGCAGAATAAACATAACTGTTCAAAAACAAAAAACATCAGATTTCAAATGATGCAACAAAACATCTGGCGTGAAACACATAGTGCTACACAATTTTGCCATCACAAAGTTCCAACGTTTTAAGCTTTCAATGACTCGGGCACAAATTATACCTCTACATGTCCAGCATGGAAAAGATCAAATGCACCATCTATATACACTATGCGTGCATCTGGCCCTGGCCCCTGAATCCAATACATCCACAGTCAAAATGAGTCAAAGAAGCACAACAGTAGGAAAAGTTCAGGTATTAAAGACAACATCAAGAAGAAACTCTTCCTAGTATTTCATGTGTCTCATCCTACACATTTGCAAAGTTACAAGGTTTGAAGGAAACACACTATAAAAGCAGAATTTTGGAATCAGGCTAAAATAAAAACTTGGGACCCCACTTGTCAGCTCGATTTACAAACCCCAAGAACCAGCAGCAGTAACCCCAAAAGTAATGAGGTTAAAGTTGCACACATCACATACACATATGTATACAAATGCATATATCACATGTGTGTGTGTGTGTGTGTGCGTGTGTGGATGTGTGTGTGTGTGTGTGTGTGTGTGTGTGTGTGTGTGTGCATGTGTGGATGTGTGTGTGTGTGTGTGTGTGTGTGCGTGTGTGTGTGGATTTTCATGTATACGTACAAGCATTAGTCATGGAGATTTAGTTTAACAAAAGAATCTTATGGAAAAGGATCTACATGTCTTAGAAAGTTAGATGTGTGCCTCATAAGTTGATAAATGATAGCAGTTCTGGGCTTGCTTATGTCTACTAAATGACCTGTACGGGACATACAGTAAGAGTAGACACATGATTAGCATTTAGAGCCTTTTGGAAGTCACTCATCATATATGGAATGCCCACATATAAAAAAGTGTCTATTCATTGTAATATTGTAATACAAGCTATACATATTAAGCAAAAGAAGCACTCAATAGTTTCACTTTTGTAAATATTTTTGCACCATTCGATATAATTTATACATTATCAAAATGCCATCGACATTGATTTGTCAATGAGCCCTCATAGATACCATTGCAGAATCTGTCCACACATATGCCACACACTTAAAACAAAAGAATGCACACATCAAAACACATAGACATATACAGGATATTTAGAATATGCCATCTAAAAATATGCATTTTGTGATCCTAAGTCACACGGGTGCGCCAACTATAACACCGATGCGGGTGCAGGTGCGTCCCGACACGGCACCCAACTCGGTCAAACCGATTCGGGTGCTGCTGACCGCACCCGTTCTTCTTTTCTTTTGTTTTTTTCATTTTTTTCTTGCTTCTATCTTTCCCTGTTCTTTTTTCCCTCTTCTCCCCCCACCTTTTATTTTATTTAATAAAACTTTGAATTTTGTATGAGATTAAGACAACCTTGATAAGAAAGTTTAAAAATATAGAAAAATAAAATTACTTATATAACAAATAACATATATATGTATATATAATTATATATCATTGTCACATATATTGTGTACAGGTATTATACGGCAAGGAATTTCTCGCGTATAATACGGCAAAGTTGTATATCTTAGGAATATTTCAGAAAATCTTGTCAAATTTTTAAAAAATTTAAAACATTTAATAAATCCTGAAAATTATAAAAAATAAAAAATAATAAAAAGATACAAAAAAAGAAGCATTTTTTTCATGTTTTATTAATTTTAGCGTATTATACGCATTCTTTAGGAATAAGAATGTTTTCTGTAACGATGATATATACATATATATACACACACACACACACACACACACATATATATATATGCTCTTCCCGCACCCACACCCAATTGTTTTTTGGAACTTGCCGCATCCCACACCGGCACCCACACCTAATTTTTGTTTGGAACTTGCAGGCATCCGCACCTACACCCTGCACCCATGTGACATACACATAACTGTAATCTCTAGAGTTCTAAAGTAACCAGACACATCATACAAATGAATTTTATTGCCCGACGTGCAGACATAATTTTGGGTGCATAGGCCAGATTATAAGCCCAAAATTTTTAATGCTCATAAGATCTGACATATGCACCAACTATATAATTAATTATATCCGATTGGGAATAGCCTAGACAACGGAATCTATCTTTGCATCCCACTTTTGAGCATTCAAAGAAGAAAGAAGTAGATTAAGCAGTCAGGTTGTGAAGTTTGTTAAAATTAGGACATAATATATATATATAGACACACACACACACATACATATATATAGGTATATATATATTTATATACAATTATATATATAATATAAAATATATATAAAGTATTATAAACATGTAAATTACACTCATATAGTTAGTTTTGCAAGATCTCCACAAAGTACTGGCATTAAGTCCAAAATATATACAGCAAATCTCAGAACGGGATGATTAAATTGCAGTAATAAATACATATATATATATACACACACACACACATATGTATATATATATATATATATATATATATATATATATATATATATATATGCATTTGAGCACCTAAACCCACTTAATAGAAAGCTTACACTTTTGCGAATGATACATTTATTTTTCATCAAGGATACATTTATTTCTTCATCAAACCTTATGGATTTGATCTATTTATGGTTTTTAGTAGGTCATAGCCTGGAGATCGTGTAATTCTAGCAAACATATGGGTGCCTTAGTAGCTTGAGAAATCAATAAACTCACAATATGAAAATCCTAAAGGCTAAAAGTTTTTATGTTTTCTATTCCTAAACTGTGTTACCAAGGGATAATCCTATCAAATAAACCAAGTTGAGAGCATACTGTGTGCATACTGATTGCATCTAATACAACTACAACTTTTACTGATGAGGTTTCACAACATGACTGGAGAAACTCCAAGAGCACCAGACATTGGCAGAGCCTAAGCAATATATACACACACTTATATATATATATATATATATATATAGAGAGAGAGAGAGTTTGATATATTTGCCATTTTTCAGGAACCATTGTTTCTTAGCAGAGCCTGAGAACTTGGTCTCACTACAAGAATCTTAAAAACATCAGCATATCAAAGTTCTAGTGTTTTTCATTCTTCTTGGCACTCAACAGTTTTTTGAACAAGTCATGTTAGAGTTTTACTAAATATCCATATACATGTTCAGGTTCAGCAAGCTTACAACATCATCACCATGTACTTAGCTAAACATATTATTTGTGGCATGCTCCACGGTAGCATTTATAACAAGAAAAAATATGTACTTTGGAAGCAAGACATGATGAAATGACAATGTCAAGCAACTTTTGAATTTCACGAAAAACCTAGTTTGTCCATCAGTCGGATGGACAGCACAATGATCAAAACCAGAATTTCATCATATCCAGGAGATTGAATGTTCTGTATCTTGATGACCTTATGATAATAAGCCCCAAATTGAAGATGCAATTTCAGCACAAATATATCAGGAAACCAAGCTAGGATGAATTCACATAAGGACAAAAGAGCAAGCTTATGACCCGACTAGAAGAAATAATTTTTCAAGGTCTAACATAATTAATACAACTGTATACTAACAATAGTTGCTCGAGTATGAGAAAAATGGTCAACATTCATTAGTAGGTCAGTTTAATAAGAAACGTTTGTGGACCACAGGCCTAGATCAAAATATTAGATTAAATCTCAAAACAACAAGAACCCAAAAAAGAATAGTTCAAGCATCAATTTATGATTTCTCCGGTTTCCTTCTCCCCTTCCCGAGGCTAACACCACGAGTTTACCGTGAAGACTATCCGGTTGCTCATCATTGTACGTAAAATACGGAGATGGACATTCACACCTTTATCACGGACTACTAACCGAAAAAAATATACCAAATTGCAAATGCATATAAGTAATTGAAACTCTGGCAAGGAACAAGCGAAATAACTACCTTGCCGTTGGAGAATTGTACAATCCTTCTAGATGTGGGCAGGAAATGTGATATCCGTGTCGAACTTGCAGTTACCCCTCCATCTTCAATCTTATGGCTGTGCCCATGGCTGAATTGCCGCTGCAAAGATGCATGGTTATGGCTGTCATTGAGTGATCTCTCTCTCACACAAAGAAGCATCCGGCCTGTCCAGAAAGCAAGACGGGAAGTTTAACGATGCATGAAATTCTGCTGCAAGCCAGAGAACTAGTCGAGCACAAATGCTCACACCATGAAAACCACCAATTAACGGGAACAGGCGGGAAGGCAAAAATAATAACAATAGCAAGAGAAGAAGAGGAGGAGATGTGAACGGTACCAACGATGTCCGTGCTTGAAACTCCTTCAGTCCGCTTGATCTGCTTGTATCGGCCAGCCTTCTTGGCGAGGGCGTACGCATCGGATCCATCAGGGAGAAGGCAGGGGTCGTCTCCGTGAATTATGTAGTCGATCTTATATTCATCAAAAAGCTTGTTCATGAATTCTTCCGTTATCGCGTAAGGAGCATCTGGAATGACTTCATCCACCCACTTCACGGCGTTGACCATTATCATCCTGCAGTTGGTCGGAAAGAATCAGATCGAACCAAATGGGCCGAGCCGCCCAAAGTAAAGGTAAAAAGCGACCAACTTCGCTTACCTTTCATGGAGAGGGGTAACCGGCGGACCTTTGTTGGCAATGATCTCGTCGTCGCTGACGACTCCGACGACAAGCTGGTCGCCGAGAGCACGAGCTTGGCGGAGGGCGTTGCAGTGGCCGTAGTGCATCATGTCGAAGCACCCGTCCATATACACCCTGACGGGCTTCTTCTTGTTCCTCTTCCACCACCAACTATCGCTGCCCCCCAGCAGAGGTGGGAGGCTATGGTTGGGGAAACCCAGAAAGAAGCCTAGGGCGGACGCCGTGAGAATGAAACCCCCCAGCAGACCGGTAGCTAACCATCTGGAGACCTGACTGTCCGGGCGAGAGAAATCGGAACCCATGGCGGAGTCAGACGGGCGAGCGATTCCACCTCGCTCCCCGGCCGGCCAGCTAACTGTGGATGATAATGATGACCAGTGGTTGATAGGAGAAGAAGCGTCCCTGCGAGAGAGAGAGAGGGGGGGGGGAGGAGGGTGCTTTCTGGAATAACCCGTTAACGTTCTTTTCGCGGGTATTTGTAAATCTTTTCCTCCTTTTTTTGGGGGGGGGTGGGGGGGGGTCCCCTCTTTCCCTTTTATCTTCCAGCCCCTTCCCTCACCTCACCGTGAGATACGAGGAGGAAGTGGAGGAAAGCCCACCCACGAAACTCCCCTTTTCTTCAAAATTTTCGGCCCTCTTTCCCATAACTGGAGGATGACGCCCTGCCCTCTTCCCTCCACAGTCCAGAATCTCCAGGAACTCAATTTCAGAGGGGGAGAAAGAGAGAGAGAGAGTGGGGGTGGCAGAAAACAGGCGACCCAGACGTGCTCCCGGACTTTCTCCTGCACCTCAGGCGGCAAAAGTCTCTCCTGCCTTTATGGATGGACGGCGCTGCCCAACGAACAACGGACCTACGGATTCCCTATTAACTGAAGGAAGGCCACTACTGAGGGTAATCTCAATCTCCTCCCTGCCTGCAGACCTCGTACACCCTCACCGATCAACCTCGCCCTCGGCAGCACAATTTGACTCAGAAACTGAAAATAAGAACACGGTAGCTTAGAGTACACAATGGCAGACAGGATGCTTTTAGGCCATTACGCATGCGGCCCACCTCGATTGGGCTTTTCCTTCTCCAAGCGTCTCCTCGTCTTGGCTGTCATTTCGAGTGCTGATGGACCTCCAGCGCGCTGAGCTCTCGTCTTTTTCGGCTCTCATGAGCGGTGGTACGTGAGAGGAACCGAAAAACGTGCAACTTAGAGAACAAATCACATGGTGCAACGCTGTCTTGTTGTGTCTTTAATCGACGATTGCTGATTCCATATTAACCGAAACTGCAGGGGAAATGAAAGCATCGTTCAGTGCCAGTTGGTGTGGAGTGCTTGTGTTGGATGGTCTGCCATTATGGATGACATTGCCGTCTCTTTGGTCTTTCAGCAGAACTTTTAAATCTTACCGTTCCTTTTTCCTACCAAACTATTACTGTTAAAATACAAATTGGCTAAACTCAAGACTTCAAAAATTACTAGCAAGAAGAAAAAAGATATATAAAACTAACGAAATGCACATACTCATAACATCATGTTATCATATATGCTGTTGTGAAGAAACATGGAATGCATTGATAAAATATAAGACAAACCAATAAAGAAGTGGAAAAATAAACTCGCAAGCAAAAATAAGACGCAGAAGACAGTTTTTCATTTTAAATGAGACGGGCCTGATATAAATGAAAAATGAGTTCCTCAAAGTTTTCGTTCTTTGAAGTAAGCTTCAAGCTTTGTGGTCTCTGAAACATGTTCTTGAAAAGACTCCTGTAGATAGAAGTTTATAGCAGCTATGTGCCTAACTACCCAATACATATCAAATGAAAAATGAATGAAAACCTCTCAAGATCTATTAACGACTTTCTTGGCCTTGAAGTTTAGATTCGAAGAGCATCTAACTGAAATGGGCTGCTTCAACTCTACAGTTATAGAGAACTATATATTAAAGATCTCCATCAGGCTTGAATCTGTAAATCTCAAGCCTGAACGAAAATGGGCTTGATATTGCATATATGGACTTCAGGATGCAAATTGATAAATCCATGATTGTTGAACCAGCAAGGTTCAATCTTATCAATACTTGTCATCCCCATGCGATAGTATGCGTGTGCGTGGACGCGTGCACCTGGGAATTGTAGTTTCTACGGCAATCAAAAGTGCCACAAACAGGCGAAGGGCACACGCAAAGAAATCTATAGGTCAAACAGGTTATGAAAACTAATCAGTTTGAAGATTATCTTTGCGCTTGGGGCATTGACCGTTGGGCAATGAGGCAGTTAGTTAAGTAAAACAGAGGCACGTCAATTGTTGGTTGAAATAGTTTGAAGATTTTATTTCTCGTTAGCTTTTAGTATTAATCTGCGTGCATACTCGTGTTAAGGTGCAGTTAGGAAACACTCATTAAATGTGGTCTGTCTGACGTCATTTGATTGCATCAACTGTGTTTCTGTACGTGTATAAAAGAGAGAAAAAGAGGAGGAGAGAAGAGATAAGACACATCCAATTAGCTCCAGCCGCAATTCTCACTGTAACACAACACTCTTCAACAGTGTCCTTCAACAATCAAACTGAATACATAGATTTTACATGCTACCAAATCCAACCGGTTTCATTACCTTATCACTTGTGAGAGAAAAAAAAGAGAAATTTTATAAATGAGAAAGATGTAGAATATTTTCACAGTATTCCTAAAAGAGAAGAAGTATCTGCATTTCATGCATCATATAAGAAGCGAGTGGTTAGTGGCCCATGAATTTTCCAGATTTGACCCGCCTTTCTCCCACTTCAATTGCAGTTGTTAATGGCGTCTCATTTTCATGAAACTCGCAATTTCAAACCAATTAACGGGACAGAGGGGCAAAAGGCTAAAATTTCACTAGACTAACTTTCAACTGATCTGTATCGGTTGTAATCATCAACGGTATAGATCCATACCAGTGGTCTTTTCGCCACTAGTTTTAGCTTATGTGAAGTTTAACGGTGGTTTTGCCACCGGTATATCCTTCTTTAACTAAACGCCAGCTCGGCGAACGTATACTACCATTGTTATTTGCTCTCCCTCGCGCTCAGGTCAGCTGTGTCTCTCCCACAGTCACCTGAGAATGTGAGGATGTTCATTAGTCGACAAGCAGAACTCAGCAACACCTTCCAACCATCCACGAACGACAGTTTTCGTTGTTCACAATTGGCATTGATGGACACCGATGAAAGCAATGCTGCACCTTCAGTGACTTGAAATCAAAGCCAAATTTGAAATCAGGCGTGTAACTGAAAGGAGCCACCCGTTGTTAGGACATACAAACGACAGGTGCCACTTCTATCATGTCTACACTCTAACACGAAGCTTTAACACAAGAGTGGGGTTCATGATGCTCAAACAAAAAAACAAATAAATCGGAACGCAAGGCAAAGGAAAGTTAAAATCAATGAGTTAAAAAGCGAAAGTGAAGAAAAGAAAAAAATAAATACATGTACTAGTATACATGGAAATTCCATGAACGGAAAGCCTGAACAAAGAAAACAGCTCTTACTCCTTTTGTAACTAGTCATGGCTCTTCTAAAAATGTCACAATCCCTTCCCAAGCATCATAGACAATGAATTCAGTCCGCTTAGATACAATCAAGAGGCAGAACGAGAGCCCTCAACGCTTTCTCTCACGACCCAAGTTTTTGACACAAATTTTTTTTTTATAATTAATAACGGAAGCAACATTGAGTGTTACTCTAAGCAAACTTGAGTAATGACCAAAATGTAAACAAATCAAACACCAACACTGTTTGAAGAGACACCCTTATTTGATTTCAACACAAAAACACTTAGACCAAACAACTAAAAGTATCCACAAAGCCTAGACTCGACGCAGTGTCTAGATTGCCAATGCAAGTCCATCACAAAGACTGAGGATGTCAATCATGTAGCCACGATCTTTCAAGAACTACCTGTAGATATAGAAAGGAGGATCAGATTTCCTCTAGTATGGAAACATCTAGGCATGTATGAAGCATGGTCTGGCAAAATAAGTACATGATTATATCAAACAAATTCATATGAGGACCTACGGTCGCCATTCATAAGTCATCAATTCATAATGCACTTTAGAGTTATATCTTATTATCATGAACTAGATGTACATAACCTTCATATGTTTGTAGAATTACAACAATGATCTCTTAACAATGATCATAGCCACTATGACAAGCCAACAACAAAAAGCCTTGTGGCCACAACTCAAAGGTAACACAGAACATGTCTTCACCAGGTGATCCAAACATATCAAGGGTAACCTGAAGTGAAGTCTCTTGAGATATCCCAAATCGTTGTTGCAGCAGCATGGTCTAACCACCGGTGTTACCCGAAGTTATAGACCAGCCCCTGTAGGCACCCAGGTTGAGGGACCAGGAGCCCCTCTAGGCACCCAGGTTGAGGGACCAGGAGACGCTTCGCTCTTCAACCAAAAAGCATAACAAAATCCCGAGCCCTTTTGCCGCCCAATACCCTATGGGCTGTCCAATGCATATGGAGGAGTAAGCAACCATCATACTCTTATGTTATACCACTACCTCCAAGGATAAAACCAACCACTGGACCCGCTCTCACTCCCATATGTCATTGTTAAGGATTGATTAATATTTTCTTATTATCCATTAACATAAAACACCCATCAGAAGTCACTCGTGCACAATTCCTGTCAACCTCTCGATGTGCAAGTCGTTATGCATACCATGTGCACACTCAACCCATAAGGGTGTAGGCAAATGTATCTATTTATTTCCTTTAATCTTAATTTAATGTATTTATCATCAATATACGCTCAGGTTTATATAATGAATGTACACCAGCTTCACACCATGATAGGATTAAAATGGCCCACATTGGGGGCCACCATTGAACTAGGAATTTTTCTAATGAGGGACAAGAATAATTTATTAGCTTTATTCCATAAATTGGATAGATACTTAGTTTGATTTACTCTTTATAACCCTGCTTTCCATCCCACCATTACACTTGGCCTCAATTGCTTGTGTGATTGACTGAACTGTTACAAAGGATAGCCATTGAATGCATCCTCAAAGACTTAAGCTAACATCCTGGTTATGTTGCTTCTAGGACTGTTAGGTTATTAAGAACTTCTGCCATAAGGGAAACCACAATTGAAGCAATCACATAGGAGAGGAAACAGACATAGTAAGTGTGGTAATAGGGACTTGAACGGCAAGTTCGTCATCATTAAGAGAGCAACCTTCTCCTATGACGTCACAAAATAGTGGTTTTAGGTGTACATGTCCATTCCACTTCATCCCCCTAACATTCATGGCATACATGTATATATATATATATATATAGAGAGAGAGAGAGAGAGAGAATTTCCAACTCTCAAGGTTTACAGATTTCCCTGTGTATAGTACCAACAGTTTTTATGTAAACTTATTTTTACATTTAGTACACTTTTCTTTCTAAGTGTAAACATTGTGATGAAGAACATAGGCTGATGAAACAAATTACCATATAGCGGAAAAAATTCAAAGGTATAAGTAATAACAGTTATTAGTTAAATGTAAACAGACTTCATTATAGTGCACTAACTGTTTGTTTTACTGCTACAGTTTTCACTCAATTTTTGCACTAAAAGACTAAAAAGCATCCCGAGGTTGGCGTATCTCATTGGGCGTGGAGAAGCATTGGGAACCCTAATTTTGATCTTTAGAGCAGTTTCTTTTTCCATCCCCCCACCCAACAGAGAGCCAAATTTTCTCCATCTACCAAAACAAGGACTTCTAAAAATTTGATGTTTACACTTAGAGGGAAATGTAAACAGACTTTGATGACAGTTATGGTGTCTTCAATCTTTTTATATATGGTTTCCATATTTCCCTCTAGAACTCAATTTACTGCTTTCGGAGTAGAACTGACACTAACAAATTTTTTTTTTCAAGTCTAAATGGCTCCTCTTTCATATGCTTACTTTTGTTTCCAACTGTCCAACGTAAAATAGGGTTCATAAGGTGGATGTTGAAAAGAATGATGGTTAACGGCACACACATATGATATGGATGCCAACATCATGATAAGGATTCGTTTGGAAAGGATCATGGCAAAAATTAAGACGATGGATTATGGAAACAGTTACAGCAAAAATCAAGGAACGGTTTTGTTGATAATGAATATCCTGTAACAGCTCCTTAAAATAAGGAGTTATCTCAGCTGTAATGCCTATATAAGAGATTGACATACTTAGTCAATCTCAAGGCCAATGGCCTTCCGTGGGTAAAGAAAATATTCTCCACATTAATCTCCTAAGCTCTTTTCTGTTATTGCTTTATGTTTTTCAACATGGTATCAGAGCAGGATGCTTGGAGAAGAAGATCAATGCCCAAAAATAGCTTGCAGACGACCAAAGAGATCGTTGCCTTCTTCACCAAAGCGAGGACTCGATCTTGTAAACAAAATCTTCAAGAATCAAGCTTGAGATTTCTGAATTGCTGCCAGAGCATGATCTGCCTCCACAAAATCTCCATGGCAAATTTGGACTTTGTGAAACGCCGTCCAATTTGAGGGAAGATGAAAATAATTATGGTTAACAACACACACATATGATATGGATGCCAACATCATGATAAGGATTCGTTTGGAAAGGATCATGGAAAAAATTAAGACGATGGATTATGGAAACAATTACAACAAAAATCAAGGAACGGTTTCGTTGATAATGAATATCTTGTAACAACTCCTTAAAATAAGGAGTTATCTCAGCTGTAATGCCTATATAAGAGATTGGCATACTTAGTCAATCTCAAGGCCAATGGCCTTCCGTGGGTAAAAAAAATATTCTCCACATTAATCCCCTAATCTCTTTTCTGTTATTGCTTTATGTTTTTCAACAGATGTTACTAGCTAGAGGTCTGATTACTAAGACTAGATTAGAATCAGTTCAGCTTTATTTCATCAGTACATTCATAGAAACCATCATAGTTTTTTTTTTTTTTTTGTCTAGTTGCTCTGTCATTAGAAACAAATTTGATTCTACAACCAAGTATAGATTCCCTAGTGAGTATTTGCATTGGGACTCTCATGCAGAGTCTCTTGTGCAGTCAGATTTGCTTCATGACCAGTCCTTGTGAATGTGACTCCCTAATTCTGCATTTCAAGCTTTCATTCATGCATTCGTACATTTTCCCAGCCATAAAATACTCGATACTTGCATGATATCAAAAGAATAATTCCATGGCATAATATGATTTAGATGCTGCTATCTATAACTTAAATAAACTGACATGTTCTTTTCTTTCGAAACTGTGTGTTCTATTTCAATGAATACTTTTTTGTAACATCTCTATCAACAATACCAATCGAGAGAATTTCATGAAAAATTCCAAGGAAACTTAGCTTTCGTGTGACCTTACTATACCCCATCAAGCCATTTCTCATCAAGAGGCATAACTATACGAGGAACCTACCATAGCTATGTTAATCCTCTCATAGATCATAGGTGGGAGATTATGTTGGAAAATACATGTTTTGTATTCTATCATGCCACACTTCATACATCAATTGATACCTAGGCACATACATACCTTGATTCACTAACATAGACGTCACTCAGCTATAGGTGCAACATGTAGCCCTTTGTACCTTGGTCGTTTATATATATATATATATATATATATATATATATATATATATATATATATATATATATATATATATATATATATATATATATATATAAACGACCAAGGTACAAAGGGCTACATGTTGCACCTATAGCTGAGTATTCCCATAACTGTCAAGTCAGAAATGAGCTCCCGTCTGCAGCCTTCTATGCTTCTTGTTTCTCTCCAGCAGCCACTAACCTTGATCTCAGCCAGAAAGAGAGCAGAAATGAGGACCTATCCCTCTCTCTCTCTCTCAATTTCTCTGTTGTTGGACCTTCTCATCTATGACTGCAGCAAAAGGAATGTTTATTTGCTGCAAGAGAGGGTTAAATAGACCCTCTTCCAGGCTTTTAAAACTGCCATACGAATTTTGCAGCCTCTCACTAGAAAAGAAATGACTTTTCAGTTTTCCCCTCTTTCTTTTAATATTTTCAGTTACTACTTCTAGCTAGGTATATGTTTAGTAACCCATTTATTTCTTTCCATAATTGCACCCCCCTTTATGGTATAGTTGACAGTTTCAGCCAGTTTTAGCCGTTATCAAATCTACCATTTATAGCCTATACCCATATTAAAATTTTTGTAATAATTAAGAAAAGAAAAAAAGAAACGTTGGGCATTACACTTTCTGCATAGACTCGCAAAACTTTAAGGTTGCAGCGGAATCAAGAACAGGATAGTGCCCATAAAAAAATGTAGAAACAAAGGGAAGGAATGGGTTGCCTAGGTACACGATGATCTGGATCGGGGACCATTCCTTTTTTTATCATTGAGATCTACAAGAATCTCCTTCAACTCGCCCTTGATTGTTCGTCAACGCCCTTCCAGTTCCCCCTCTCCCTTAAGGTGTAAGCTCACTATTTCTCCCCTTCACAATCACAATGATGAGAACAATCAAATGCCCGCGATTTGATTTGAACACTTTAAGAACTTCATGGAAGTTCAGTCAGTCGGGATGATCACTTAAGAGTTTGACCTACTGGCACTTTGGCACCCTTATGCTTTCCTACACTTGCGACCTTACACCACCCCCCGCCCCCAAGCCTCCGACTTTGAACCTGGTAGGATCTAACATGATGTCGACCAAAATCCACGCCGACAGTCATGCCTACCCCCAAGATCACCTTGGAAAGCCTACGACTAAACCTAAAACAAATTAATGCAATGACACTACCCAGTCGGACAGGAACCCCGACTTAAAACCCAATAGGAATAAGAGGTACAAGTGAAGCTAATCCCAAAAGTCAAACCTACTACAAATAACTACAAGATGTGAGGCCGTACAAGATGCGCGCGATACAATGATTAAAACTCTCACAACTCACTCAAACAAACCATCAAACCAATCCTAATCGAGCAAACCGCACCCACCCGTAGGAGGCTAAGTTGACACGAGGGCGTGTCTTTGGCTAGAAGCCTCCGAGGTACCTCAATGCTCAACAATGGCCAAGGCTGGGCTAAATCAAATAGCGAAAGCAAAAACAATCTCCCACGAATCTATAGGGTGAGTAGAGATGTACCGGCCAAGGCTAGCTTGGCGAATATATACCCAAGGACCACGAGGTGAGATTCCACACTCGGGTATTTGCAGCAACACGGTGGAAGGAGGCCGGAAGTAGAAGCTAGCTCCAAAGATGAAGAGGGCGCCGGCGGATGAAGACACCTCCAAGTAACCGCGGATGGGGAGAAGCCTTCGCCGAAAATTGCCTAGGAGCTTCACGGGACCACGCCGGATGAAGTGGTGGCTGGCTGGAATAGTTGCCGGAGGGTCACCAGAAAAATAGCAACGGCGGCCGGAGTTGGCCGGAGGCGACGACGACAAGGCCCACCGTACTCAAAAGCACAAGGCTGCGGTAGGGAAGACCGCGGGCTGCCTTGGGGACTAAGGTTGAGACCGCCTAGGAGTGAGCCCTTTTGGATTAGGTGGACTTAGGTGGGTCCGGGCTAGGTAGGTCAAGGTAGGTCTAGGCTCGGCTAGGGAAGAGGGCTAGGTCAAGGATAGAGTAGGCGAGGTAGGTTCTTGAGTTTGAGACTCGGTTCAATTGGGCTAAGGGAAGGGGTCCAAATGCGAGTTCCTAAAAAGTAGGAAGGGTAGGTCTAGGTGCGACTTGGCTAGGTAGAAATGGAAATGGGCAAGGTGTAGGGCCAAATGATGTTGGCGGCTGGCTAGGGGGACGAGTGAGGAAGTGAAGCCAATGATTGCAAGAAGAATCCGGAGTGGAATCCAATTCCAAAAAGGTAGGCTGAGGTGTTAGGTGTGTGGAGGCTATCTCCCTCAAATGTTGGGAGAGAGGTTGAGGCAAATGGCGAGGGTGTAGGGCGAGCTGGCCAAATGTGGTCCACGTAAGGGGGCTTGAAACCGGTTAGGGGTGTGAATAGGTTAGGGCTTGGGACAAGTGGCGAGGCTAGGGGTTGGTCAAACCTAAAATGAATGGCACTATCCTACCTAAGTGGGATTGAATCCCAAAAGTTTCTCCAAAAGGTGGAGCGACCCCACCAAATGTGTAACACTTCCTCCAAATGTGGAAGCAAGGGGCGAGCTCTCTCCAAATGATCTCTCTAATGCACTAGATCTCCGCCACGTGACAAGGATGTAGGGTGGAAATGGCGAATGGCCCAAATGCTGAAATTCCACTTACCTCGAGTGGAGGGCCGACCAAATGAAGTCCAAATGCATCGGCGGCTAGGTGTGAATGTGCTAGGAGTTCCTCCTTTTTGCCACACAATTTCCCAAGTGTGCCTTTACCAAATGTAGCTGACCTTTTGCACGGATTTGGGGAACTTGATATTCTGGCCGAAACACCCAAATGTTAGCCGAAAAAAGAGCAGCGGTCGCCGGAATTTCAGAAATTCCGGCAAGCCTAAACTCCTCTGTTTCAAGCCGGAATTGGCTCCAACTTGGCCGATTTCTTGCTTTTTCTTGGACGATGATTCTTTGATACTTCTTTTTCTTTTTCCACGTCCAAAATTCTGTTTTTCTTATGCTTTTCTCACTGATTTCTGGCAAGATCCTCAAGCCTAACCCGAAGCCTAATCTTGAGATTTTTGGTGAATTTCGCCGGTGAACTTTTCTCCAAATCGTTAGGGGAAAGCACGAACTCTTCAAGGAAGCCTTGTGACTTGTAAAAACTGATTTAGGGCAAATTTCTTCCGTCGAAAGACAGCCCAAACTCACGGGTTTGCACCGTGGGAAAGAACTTCTTCCAAGGCCGAATTCTACCTCAAAGCAATCCAACAAAATTTCACAATTCGCCAAGAAAAGCTCTTGTACTAACCTTCTACTGACCGGATTGATGTCAACACCACACACCGCCTAGTCGCCTAGCCGGAATGTGGTCCTCACGTGGGCTGATCTGGCCTCTATTCCTCCCTCGTGTTCAAGGAGGAATGCACCTTTGATAGCCGATTCTTGAAGTGGGGAAATCGAGGGCAAGGAGACTCTTCACGCTGGAGCACTTGGAGATCTTCTAGCCGGTACACCTTGGGCGAGTGGATTGGGAAGAGAAGAAGAGAATAAGGCAAGGAGAAGAATAACCCTCGGTTTTGAGAAGCTTGGTGAATGTTGGCAATGGCTGTCGGTTTTCCCCAAATGTGGGACGAGGAAGAGAGAAGAAGCGACGTGGGGAAGAAGGTGCACAAGGGGGGAGAGAGAGAACCGTGGAGAAGAGAGAGAGACGAGATTGAAAAATGACTAAAATTTCCTTGAATTGCATGTGAAATCAAATGAGTACAAAGAATATATAGTCTGGACTAAACATCGGATCTAAACATGTGATCCGGATTAAAAACTGAATCCAAAAGCATAATCAAATGGTGCACAAGCAAATATTTAAACAAAATGCGGAAAAGTAAAGTCGAGACCTAATGTCTCAAATCCTATACGGATCCTCCTCAAGCCCGCACGAGTTTGGGCATAGATTTGGATCCAATTTGCCTAGGCGTCGCCCTAGGCTGGCCCTAAGTGTCTAGGTTCGACCCGATGTTATCACCCCAAATTTTTTAAAAAACGGGGTTATTAAAATTTTGGGTCTATTATTTTTAAAATGAATTTTAAATCCAAGTTTAGATCCAAAATCTAAGTTTAGATCCAAATATAACATTTCAAACTCAAAATCCAATTATCAAATTCAAATTAGATCCAAAATAGAGCAAGACCCATTTGCCCCTCCTTTTGACCAAAAACATCCTTTTATAGGGTGATTTTAGTCTTTTTGGGCAAGACTAATTTGCCCCTCCTTTTAGAGGGTGATTTTAGTCTTTTTGGACAAGACTCATTTGCCCCTCCTTTTGACCAAAAACCTCCTTTTAGAGGATGATTTTAGTCTTTTTGGATAAGACTCATTTGCCCCTCCTTTTGACCAAAAACCTCCTTTTAGAGGGTGATTTTAGTCTTTTTAGGTAAGNTTTTCTCTCTAACTTGGAGCAAGATTCATCTCTTGGAGGCATTAGAGGTATGTAGTCATAATCTCTCTCTTTTCTTTCTTTATAATTTCTCTTCTCATTTTTCTTCTCCATGGCCAAAAGAGATAGCACTCTACCTCTTTTTAGAGACAAGAGACTATGCTCAAGTGCACTAAGAGAATGAGGAGATGAGATGATATTTTGTTAAATCATGCTCTTTCTTTTCTTGAATACATTTCATTGTTATTGTTATTGTTATTTCTCTTCATGAATACATTCTTGTTATTTATTTTCTTGAATATAGTCTCGATCTTCGTCTCATTTTTTTTTCTCTCTTCTTTCTCTCTTCATGGCCAAATGAGATAGCTCTCAATCCCTATCTAGAGATAAGAGGCTATGCTCAAGTGCACCAAGAGAATAAGAAGATGAGACTATATTTCATTTCATGACCAAATCATGTTATTTCTTTCCTTGGATATAGTTTTGTTGTTATAGGTTTTTCATTTGTTGAATAGAAACTTATTATGGTCTCCTCATATTTGGTTTTTTTTCCATCTTCCACTCTCCTTAGCCACGTATGAGATAACACTCTACCTCTTTTTAGAGACAAGAGGCTATGCTCAAGTGCATTGGGAGCATAAGAAGAGGAGATAATATTTATTTTCATGGTTGGATCATGTTTCTCCACTTAATTGAATACCTCTTTATCATGCTCCATCTCTTTCTTTATCTCTCTATCATGCTTTCTCTCTTTTTCTTTATCATAAATACATTCTTATCATGTTTTCTCTTTACTATGTTCTCTCATCTACTATGCTCTCTTTTCACTATGTTTGCTCTATCTACTATGTTCTCTCTCTCTCTATTATGTCTTCTCTCTCTCTCCCTCTCTCTCTCTTTATCATGCTTAGTTGAGTAGTTCTCTCTCCATCATTTTTTCTCTCTCTCTAATGACCTCTTTCTCTTTCTATCATGCTCTTTCTCTCACTAATAAGCTCTATCTCTATCATGCCATTTCTCTCTCTAATGTGCTCTCCCTCCTTACCATGATCTCTCTTTTTTTTCCTTATTTGAATATTGACTATATGTTGTCTATGGTGATGCTTGGTTTTCACTTATGTATGAATGTTGGGTGAGATTGAGAGTGTGGTTTGAGATTTTCTATTTTGTGTTGTATTAATTAATTTTGAGGTTGGGACTTGTCCAACTCGGGAAAAACCCCCCCACGAAATTTGTACATGTTAATATTGCATTTGCATATCATTTTACATTAGTTTCTTTTAATCATTCCATTAGGAACCCTAATAAGTCCCTTATCCTATGGTTTGACTTTCTTNCAAAATCTCAAACCTACTTAAAGTCTTAAGAGAACACTAAAGTTATTTCAAAATAATTTCACAAGCTTTTCAAATAATATTTCCTAATTCCATCTTTTCCTCAAAATATTTCACATTTTCAAGTAACTCTTCAAGAGTCTTTTCAAAAGTTTGAAACATCATACTTTCAATATTTTTTACACCGCATATAGAATTAAAATGATGTTTAAGTTAAAATGAAATGCATCAATAATAAACATAACCCTTGGGTTGATTACCCCCGGTAAAGGCGCCAGGAACGGTCGATCCTCGTACCGACGGACGAGTCCCTTTCTTCCCTATTTCAAAGCAAAACCTCATTTTTCTGGAACACTCCAAAACCAATGAAAATTTTGGGATGCAAACAGATGGCGATCGTGATGGGACCCGTCATCGTTTGACTATGATTATGATTGATGCATTTATACAAACTTGAACATTTCATATATTGCCGATGATGAAGCATGTCCTCTACTTTGGCCTTGACCCCATCGGCGTTTCATTACATTGCTTGATGATTATGTTTGCTCTCTTGCATATAAGACTAATTGAGGATGATCAATCATGTTCACCTAGATCTAGGATCAAATACAACCCTCCTCAATTTAGGACTTGTTTGAAAACAATGTTTGCTCTTCAATTTATTTTAATCACCATCTTAGGCAACATTGCATTAGAGACAACTGATTTTTCATGATTTCTCATATTTTAAAATTTCAATATCTATTTGTCCCGGTCATCATTTTGCCGGGCTTGGTCTTTGGCGGTAGCACAAGACTAAGCCTTACAACTAGACCACACCTTGGGCGGGAAAGTCCTCTCGTTAGTACCATGAGTGGTAATTTATGGTATATCGACGAGTGATCAAAAAGAAGTGGATAAACCTTACCCTTAGTTGCCTAATGGAGAATTTTATGCTTGTACTAAGCCTTTTGGCTAAGGTATATTGGCATATCGTATATGGAACAATTTGATCAAACCAAATTCAATTAGGGTCCTATGCTATTTTTCAAATATATGCATGATAAAGGTGACTTTCAAAAATACTGAATTTTTATCATCGTGTGATGATTACATGCATGTCTTCATACAATCTTTGATCAATTTGATAATCTTGCATCTCATTTTCTCATTTAAATCAAAGTCTTTTTCAATCATTTATATATAATCTTCAACATGATCACACTATGAAATCATGTTTGGACTCTACTATCTAAATGATACTGAATTTTCAAATACTATCATTGTACCAAATCAGTTTTTCAAGAATCACTTCAAGATCTACATTTTCAATCCTTTGTTTCTTCATTGGTCCAACCTCATTTTTTTAAAACATGATAGCCAGTTATTGGCTCAATCTTTGCTTGACTTAGATCAGACAGTCTTTTGTCCTCTTAGCCAAACATTTTTCCAAGCTTCAATACTTGGATATTTTTCCTTATATTTTACTTCTTCCACAATTTAACTAGATCATCAATTATTTCTTGGCAAATCATTTTTTAGAATTGCTTCAAAATCTATTTCTTGTCAATCTCTTATTTGTCTAATCTCCTATTATCAAGTATGCGACCCATCTATTGGTTCAATTACTAACTTTATTTGACTCGAGTCATACATAATTATTTTGGCTTCAACATCCATATCTTTCTCCCTGATTTTATTGGGCTATCATTTATTCCAAATTGAATGTCAAATCTTTGCTTTACTCGAGTATACTCTATCTTCAATCACCAGACATGTGATTTCCATTTATTGAATCTATATGAATCAATTCTATTAGAGGTCTAATCCTTTCAAAGTTAGTATTCTTCAAAGTGATAAATTGCTCATGATTCTCTCTATTCTCCCATATTATCAACTTACTATCTTGCAATGAAAATCACTATTTTTCGATCATATTTTTACAACAAATTTCTTTCAAGTTTTGCCCCAATTTCATGTCAAAATTCTTTTATGTTCAAGCTCAGACGCGTGATATCGTCTTTCACCCTCTCATATCAATTTTTATACATTTGAGGCAATTTCCATTATTTTCTCCACCTCAATCTCAGTCCGTGATCAACACAAGCTTGACTCGGGCCATACATTCCTTTTTTTTCTCATTTATATTTAGCCCAATAATTTTTGGGCTTCAATACATATGGAATGTCTTTCTTACCATTTTACTACTTCCATGATTTTATTGGGTCATCATTTATTCCAGGATTTTTGCTAATCCTCCGATATATTATATTTTCAATCGTTGGACATCTAATTTTTGACTCATTCATTCACCCTGGTTCAATCTATATCTTTCAGAGTCAAACCTTATATATTCATACTGTACTCGAAATTTAATCATGGAAAAACTAAGATTCTCTGTTTTGCTGCATTATCAACTAGATATCTCGCCAAGAGAATTACCATCTAGCTATTATATTCTTATAATAATTTTTTTTTTCCAACAAGCTTTGTCTCAATTTCATTACCTCAGAGACAAAACATAAATTCTTGCATACCAAAGTTCATATATATGTCATTAACTTGCACCCTTATTTTCTTGATAGTGGAAACTATATCAATTTCCTTTATATAATTTTGCTCATACCTTATTTGATTGAGACAATTTTCATTACTTTCTTCACCTCATTCTCAATGCAAGACATCAACTAGCTATCTTCTACCCAACATTCTCTCATTTATCAATCATGGCAAATTCCTAACACTGGGGCATTTTTATTATTTCGAGACATTTCCAAATTGCTTTTGCAACAAATATTTTCATACACAATTATCATTGTCCATAGAAAAAGGGATCATATCCCAATCAAATCAACCAGCTGTTAAGCTAGAGATTTGATCAAGCGCAATCCGGCCGCTAGGCTCGGAGCTTTCTAAAGCTAGCTCAACCATGTCGCTAGACAAGGGAATTTTATGGAGCAAGCGCAACTTGGCCGTTTGGCTAGGGACTTTTTCGAAGCAAGCTCAACCCAATCGTTAGTTTGGAGAATTTTAACAAGTTCAAAATCCAGCCTTGGGTGAAAACAAAAATTTCACCAAAAGGCACTCGAAGTGATAAGAAGACTTCTCGTCACAACCAATGTTGGAGCAATAGGGTCTCATCCTCTGTTTCAACAAAGGCATTTGAGGTGATGAGGGTTTTTTCCCGGCATTGCCACTTGTTAAAGAGCAACCCACGCAGGTAAGGGGTTAAACCTGCACTGCAGGCCAAAGCAACCCACGCAGGTAAGGGGTTAAACCTGTACTGCATGCCAAAGCAACCCACGCAGGTAAAGAGAAACCTGCACTACAAGCCAACGCCACCCACACAGGTAAGGATATAAACTTGCGATGCAAGTCAAAGCAACCCACACAGGTAAAGAGGATTAAACCTGCACTACAAGCCAACGCCACCCACACAGGTAAGGATATAAACTTGCGATGCAAGTCAAGGCAACCCATTTCAGGGGGGTTAAACCTGAATTCAATATTGGCAAACCCATGCAGGAAAGGGGTTAAACCTGCAATATAAGCTCAAATAACCCATTCAGGTAAGGGGTTAAGCCTGAAACATTTCTTCCAACATGTTTTGTTTGAAA